>JAKSZP010006714.1:0-170619 GCA_022478985.1 Massospora cicadina
TTAGTCCCTTGGAGGGACAAATTGGCCCAAAGCATAAGGCGGACTGATGAGCCAGTTCACACATGTTTGCCCGATGGGCGGGAAATGCTAGCAGGTGGAGCGCTGCTGCCCCACGCTGGGGAAGCAGGTGGTGGATCTGCTGACATAAATGGAAAACTAATACGGTGTAGGTGGCGATGGAAAAATAATGGATGCTTTTAATAAATTCATTTAAAAGTGATGTCAAGCAGAAAAAAAGCTTTTTTAGGTTTTAGCCAACACAACAAAGAGTGGTCTGTCACCACTTTAAAGTGCATTCCGTGGATGTACACCTGAAACTGCTTACATGTGTAAATGACCTCAAGGCATTCACAATCAGTTACGGTGTTTTTCCTCTCAGAAGCTGAGAGTGTCCGGCTCATGTACACCACTGGATGTTCATCCCCAAGTTCATCTACTTAGATTAGTATAGCGCTGATCACCATCAATGAAGCATTGGTTTGTATAATAAAATTTTGATCAAAATTCGGATATTTCAAAATTGGAGAATCTATTAAATACTGGCATAACTCATCAAAAGATTTCTGGGCTTCTTCATTCCATATGAATCCTTCTTTGGATCCTTCAACAGATGGAACAAGGGCTTGGCCATTTGGGCAAAGTCCCAAATAAATCTTCTGTAGTATTTGACCATCCCAAGAAACACTTGGATGTCTCAGACACTATTCAGCACAGCCATCCATTCTATGGCTTCTATCTTCTGGGCTTGTGGCTGCAATCCACTGGAGTTGATCATGAATCCCAGATATTCCAACTCTTTTTAAAGAAGTGGTACATCCTCAGCTTAATCTTCAGGTTTGCCATGGATAATTGCTTGAATACATCTTCCAAGTGGTGTAGGTGATCAGTTAACATCTTACTGAACACTTATATTGTCCAAGTATACCAGGATGCACAACAACTTCAAGTCTCTCAATATAGCGTCCATGGCCATCTGGAACGTTGCAGGCGCATTACATAGACCCTGGGGCATCCTCGTCAGTTGGTACAGCCCCTGCGCGGTAATAATTGCACATTTTTCTTGGTCTTTTTTTGGAAAGTCAATCGGAAAATATCCCAATATCAGATATATCGTGGAGAAATACTTCGCTTCTCCCAATCAATCTAACACATCATCCCTCCTCAGTAGGGGATACAAATCCTTCTTCATAAATTTTATTTGGCATCCGGTAGTCAATCACCACCCAGTTGAGCCATCCTTTTTCTTCACAATTAGAATTGGACTCACTCAGGGACACAACAATGGAACTAGAAGCCCATGCTTCAAATGTTTGCCAATTTCATCCTCCACTACTGCTTTGGCTGCTTTCAATCACCAGATCAGTCTCATCCTGATTGGCAATTTTCCCCGGTGTTGACCTTGTGGATCACATCTCATGCACATCCCAAATCATGGTCATCATGAGCAAACACTTCCCAATACTTTTCAAATAATTTGAGCACCTCCCCTTGCTGGCCTTCCAACAGATCAGCGAGTTGCTCTCGATAAACCAATAGTTGATGCTCTTGGTTACCCCAGCTGGTAATCCCATTTCATTGAGAGTCCTAAAGTCATGGAATCTCCTCAATTCGGCCATCAGGATCAGATGAACAAATGCAATGATCTAATTCTTTCTAATCTTCATCAGTTTTTTACTTAAGTTTTCCAGGAGAACTCAAATTTCTACATGGCCCAGCATTATTATCCCAGGAGCCACCCAAGGCTCCACTCTGGACTCCTTCCAGGGGCTTCTGACCTCCTCATACAACAGTTCAGTTATCTCCAATGTCAACCCCATGTCAACTATCATCTGCGATCCTGGTGGTATGGTCTTCTCATTCTTGATCCTCAGTGGAATTCCCCAGTTCTCTAGGATTTCTGCCAGCATTTCACATTGCTTCCTACCAATTAATTGTTACTTAATCAGGACAATGCCGTCATTGTATATTAGATTGATAAAGTTGTTTCTCCTATTCAGCGGAGCTTCACATCCTTCTGATATACCAATGATAATGTCTGACCCAACTTGGTCAATGTATTATCCTCGAAGTTACATTTAACTCCATATTTGCATAGAAATTCCGTTCCAATCAGAATGTCATAGTTTGGGTTGGCCAAAACTAATGCTGGCGCAGATACCACCAAAAACCCAAACCATACTGCAATGCGCTATATGCTCCACAGGATAAGGTGGTTTTCAGCCCAGCTGTCCCATATTCCTTCTTATGTCCCAAGTCTGATGAGATCTTCATCCTCTTTACCAGCCTGGTCAAGACAATATTGATGGGCGCTCCGCTGTTGACAATCACCCTCACTCACACTCAATTCACTTGTATGTCTATATATGTACACTTGAGATATTGCAATATAGTGTTTACTGATTGAATAGTGGCATTATTAGCCGAATTGAGGGTGTGAATAATTTTCGCCAATAAATCAAGGAAACAATTCCTTTATCACGCTGAGGGGGGTCAACAAATTGGACTCATCTAATCGGACTTCATATAGCTCTTCAGGATTCTTGGCGATTTGCATCTTGTCTGCCAGTTGCCAGGTGTATGGTTGGGCAACTTCCTTGATTATCTTGGGGTCAATTCTCTTCTCCCTGGCTCTGTTCATGGCATTTACATCCAGATTGACCACTTGATACAATAATCTTATACGTCATCATCCATGAACAGATCACTGAGATCAATCTCCTTGGTCATGATGTTGGGAGGAACAGGCTTCTCCACAGCTCTAGACTGTTCCCCATCTAGGCCGCGGGCCCTTTTCCCAATTCCTTGGTAGCAGCTGACTCTTTCGCCTGGACCACGTTAATCTGACCCTTCAGCTTCTTACAGTGCACAGCGAAATGCCCTTTCCCACCACATTGGTAGCATACCTTTTCCTTCTTATTCAACCATCTGAATTCTTTGGGCTTATTTCCTGGCACAGTTCAGTTGGGTGTCTCTTTAGCTCCTTCTTTTCCCTTCATGGGATTCGGATTGTGCACTGGATTAGATTTGAAGCTTCTATTTGGGGCATCAAATGTTGCTCTCAAAATCTTCAAATTATCTACCATTTGTGAGGTAGTTATTTCTATCACAAACATGGAATACATCATGTGATGCAAATTATGATAGGGCCGAAGGGCTGCTTGTAAGGCGATTCTGGCATCAAAGTCATCCAGTACTTTCGCTCTGAACAGGATCTGTGACTCCTGGTAAAACTTATCCGTGAAGCTTGCTAGAGTCTCATCTTTATGGAACTGGATTCCCATAAACTCATGTTTGCACTTTGACATGCACGTCAGACTCCCAAATTCTTTCATGATGGCCGCCTTTGCCTTAGCATACAACCAGCTGTCCCCCTCCAGGTGAGGTAACATACAGTTCTGACAAGCAGTGTATAAGAAATTCATGACTGTCAACGCCTTTTGATGATCCCTGTAGACATACATGGTCATATTGAACAGTCAGAAAAATGATGGGGTGTTATCCCAATGGAACTTTGGCAATTTTGGCGTTGCCTTAAATTCCTCTGAGTTATTTCTGGCCGGTTCTCTAGGTTCAGCCACTCGGCTAACTTGAGGAGTGACTTTGGGCGTCATCTTTGAAATGGTAGCAAAAGCGGGCGGCATGTTCCTTGGGGTATATGGCTTCCTAAGTATTGTGCAAGGACTTTTTTCTTTGACATTGCTTGACATATCTGGCTCACAACTGCATTTGTGAGTTTTAAATTCCTCCACTTGTTTGATCAGTCGCTCTATATCCACACTGAAATTTCTCAGACAAATGCAATCCACTTCTTGCTCCATTTTCAGAAATAAAACCTCTTGAACGAGGCCACCTTCTTTCTTCTTCAACGAAGTTACTTTCCCAAGTAACTCGTTCCCAAAACTTGCAACATTATCTAAACCTTCCTCCACCTTGGCGACTCGTTCTTCCAAGGCTGCAAATTCCTGATGATCCGCTGAGTTTAGGGCATTCTTATTCACAGTGGCTAATTCTGTTGACAGTTTGTGTAACTCATCTATGTACGATATTCTTATAAATTCTTCAACTCAACTACCCCTGTAGTGAGCACCAGCTTGTAAAAATTTACTGGAGGGGTTATTATCAGCAAACAATTCTAGTAATCTTTTTACTGCACATGTTCAGTTTCTTGTGAACTTCATCCACGTTGTATAATATATATTAAATTATCAGTTGATAATAGTATGACAACTATTATCCATAGTTGAGTGTGAATTCTTATATATTGGCCCAACGCTCGGCCAGTATTACCAATTAAAATACTTGAGATGTTGTGATCTAGGGATTTGTTCCCTCATTCTGTCCACCCGATATTCTCTGAGATTCCCTGGTGACAGTCTCTTTGGTCCAACACACAGTTGGAAGCAATCCCCAATTGTTTCTCCTTCTTCTCTAGATCCCTGATTAGATCTTTACTCTTTTCTCTTAGAGTCTCCCAATTTTCGCACACAGCAATAATATCATTGAGAAGAATAGCACAATGGAAAGTTGATGATAGTTTACTACTTAAACTATATGCCAGATGAACAACTTAGAACTATATATCTGTATTGTGATCCTATTATCTGTTTTTTATTATAAGTGAATCCTAGGGAATTTATAGTGGGGATTCAGTCATCTAACCCTCAATTGAAACCTCTTTGATGAAATGGCAGCCATTGCCATTGAATCACCCATCCTCTACTTGGCAGCAATGGTCTTCCCCATTCTGGCTAGGACTCTGTTGTCGGACATCCTCAAGACCTAAACGGAAAGAGTCAGAAAACGTGTCCCTAACGTTTTCCTCTCAATCCAAGTGAACCAACCATATTTAGCTAGCGACCTGCTTAGGTAATGGGACTTATTACCCGTTAAGGCAGGTTATTAACCAACTGATCAATTCACTAGTTGCAGGCGACATCACTCGCCTTGCAACTTATTACTCATTCCCAATCAGTCTGTGATGAAAACTGACCGATCCCAACTGGTATACCTGATAGTTAATTGCTATCAGATGCCCCTATTTTGTTGGCAACTCCACCTGATGAGATCTTAAGTATTTGTCCAGATCGATCCCCAATGGATATGACCAGGAGAATATCCCAAAATCCCCCAAATGTAGTTACTCCAAAACTCAGGCCAACTGATTTCCAATTTACTTCGCCTTAGGGACTTATCCTCTAGCAATTCCTGGTAATCTAGCAGGTTGGGAATATGGGCAAAAATCCCAACGCCTGGTCATAAGGCAAGAGATGTACATAAGTGATAGGCTGATTTAGCTCAACAATTATAGGAGATCGGGAGAGGTTGGCTAGAAGTACAGTGACAGTGCCTTGATAAGTGGGATCTAAAACCCTTGGACATGAGAGCTTCGAAATTAGAGGGGTTAGTAAAAACCAGAAATCTTGAGCAAGTGATCCAGAGGGGGAACCAACTGTATCTTAATGTCCACCAGGACTTGGCCTGCGGAGGTATGGTAATGACTTGAGGAGATTGTAAAGGCATCCCCTCCTCATCCTCAACCATGGGATGGGGCAGCTTAACTTTGGACCCCAACACACAATATTCTAAATTCTCAACAAAAGTAGGAGGCTTAAGCATTCACTTCCTCAATTTCCACTTCCCTTTTTCCTTAAGAGCAGGTGTTAAAAGTAATGAAAATGGTATCCTAATATAGAAATAAAGTAATCCTTATAGTTAATAATAGCATCATGTTCCATAAGGAACCCAGTGCCTAATAGGACGTCAAATCTATTATTATCCAGGGCTACAGCAGGGATAGAGAGATGTAGGCCACCTAGCTTTAGGGGCAAGTGGGAGTAAGCACCTATAGCTTGATCATATGAAGTACCAGCTATCCCATATTCTAATGAATGGTTAAGATCAGGCTGGATCTTAATTTTTTTGATCAGTCGAGAAGAAAGGATGTTTATCAGAAAGCCAGAGTCAACAATAACGAAAAGCTTCACCTTGTGGACCATCGCTTTCACACGGGTTACTGTCACTCCCCACTGGGCTGGGATAGAATACATAGCTGCAGGGACTGGCTTAGATAGACAATAATAAGAAATATCGCTAGGCTTATTATCAATGGACAACTCAATAGGGGTTTCCTCTTCAGGAGCACTAGGGCCAACAAGGTCAGCAGAAAGGGTATGAACTGATTGTTTTTGAGGCGCAGTAAAGTTGTCAGCATAGGGAGCCTCTTGCCCTATGCTGACCCCTCTTTTTCTTTTTCTTTGGCCATTTTCGTCCAACAATGTTGAATGGTATGATTGCAATGGCCACAGTAGGTGCAGTTGGGTCGAGCTCAATTTTCCCAGACTCATTGTTGTTTACCACATGAATTTGAGGATGAGAGGCTGAAGCGGAAGCAGAAGCAGCAGTAACTACAGAAGCGGGGATTTCAAGAAGAGCCTCCATATTATTTTTAATAGAAGTAAATATTCGTTTTCACTGAAGGCATGTGAAGATGGAGCTGCAGGTTGAACTCTAAAGTGGACAGGACGGCAACAACAGCATCGTTGAGTTTGAGGTGGTTATTAGTTACTAACACTTGAGCCTCAGCATAGAATAAAGCAGCAAACTTGGTGGGGGATTCGCCATGCCTTAATTTAATACTCATGAAGGCCTGTTTCTGATTTGCCAAGGTGAGGTCACTACCAAATTCTTTAATAAGCGCGGCCTTCACCTCAGCCCAAGTACTGCGTTGCATGAAATGGGGTACCATGATTTCCTGAGAGGATCTACCAAGGCAAGAGAGTAAGTATTTAACTTTTTTATCGATCAGGAGCTTCCTCCATCACGCTCTCAAAAATATATATAAATGAAGCAATAATTCCTTCTCCCAGGGTGAACTTTTCTTTAAAAGAAGGTTTGAACATAGTTCCCATGAAAGCTAAAATAACATTAACGCCCAATGGGCTAGTTCAACTAAATTTGGATAACTCTGATTTGGAAGAAGGCACTGGATTTCGATTTAAATCAGCTTGTTGTCAAAACTATTCAGATCATCTTGAAGAGCCCCAATTTGGGCAATTAAGGAATTGGTAGACGCTTTTTGTTGAAGTTCGTTGCACAATAATTCTATTTCAACATGTTGATTTTTAATTAAGGATTGGAGCTCATGATTGTATTGCTCCAACCTAATAATTTTTTCTAGATGAGTTAAATTGGCAGTGAGTGAATTGTAAAGATGGTAAGTGTTGTCTAACCCTCTTTTAATTGCATTGACAGTAAGGTTTGGATCAACAGGTTCTCCAGACTGATATAGCCAACAGCTCTGGGTAATATTATCAAGGTCTTATTTGAGAGCAAGAAGGCGGCTGTTTAAGGAAGGATCCTCTGGAGGGGAAGGTAAATGCACAGTCGGACCTGGGGGATTAGGAGGCTCATGAGGACCAAGATGCCCATAGCCTGGGGGACCAGTTGGCCCAGGTGGCCCTTCACCTCCATCACGACTAGGGGGCCCCATCATCCCTGTGGGGCCAGATGATCCCCACGCCCCGGGGGGCGTGGGGGATCCACAGGACCAGGAGGCCCTGGGATTTCAGGAATGCCTGATATATTAGACGCTGTTTGAATTGCTGATTCAATCTGGTTCATTTGCTCAAAAGTTTGTTCGTTAAAAGCATTAAGTTGGCTGGCAGTATTGTAATGGCTTGTTGCAACTGACTCTTAATAATTGTATTGATCTCAGTAAATCAGGTAGCTACTTCCTTGTGAAGCAGGCTAGCCTCTCCTAAGTCCAGCTGGGAAGTTGGTTTTGAATAGAGTTAAGTTGATTGCAATTTTCAAGATTGGCTTCATGATTGTCCCTTATGACTGAAGAAGCCTAGCTATAAAATTCTAAAAGATAGGAGTGTAATTCTTGGGACAACTAAACTGTCTTAAAATTTCCTGATGGTGGATCCACATCATTTGAACTAAATGGTGAATGGCTAGGTGCGCAAACTGTCACAAATATCTTTCCATGAGAGATACTCCTACTTTGGTGCCAGGTAAGGTGGCAGATTCACATAGAGCTCACATAATTATCAGGAACAGTGGAGGCTTGGTTATGATGAGAGCAATCTCCAGGGAAAAGAGCACCTAGTATCAATCGATTAATATTATCAGCAACACCTGTAGGCTGAAAATGATAGGTCTGGGGTTCAAAGTTTGAAATATAAATATTAAGTGTAGCATAGAATTGCATAATATTGGGTTCATTGTTATCAGGGTTGCAGTTTCCATTGGAAGTTACCTATTGAGTGACGCTGGATATTTTGGTAAGTGGCCAAGTAGATGCTTGGCAGGAATCGTCCATTGTGAATATATTTATTCACCAGGTAGCTTGGGAGAAAACCTGGCAGAAAGCACCAATTATTTTGTCAGGATAGGGTAGCTGAGGGTAATAGTTCCTCTGAATCATACCAAAATGGATGGGATAAAATGCCATGCAGAGAGTAGAAAGCGGGGAGAGCTGGGAATCCTAAACATAGGGGCCAGTAAACTGCTATGAGTTTTGCAATAGGTGGCGATGGACCTATTGTATTAAAACTGGTAATCGTGAAGTTGATGGCCGGAGAGGAGCTTGCTAAACAGAGGCTCTAGAAATAAGTAAAATCAAAAACGAACTAGAGGTAAAAACATAAATTTATTTATTAAAATGAATGGACATTTATAGGGTGTGTTTTCATCATCATTCTTTCAGGGTAACGACGTCCTCCACTGGCAAGATCTTCAGCACCCTGACGTTTATCATGGGGGATTTGACGGCAGTCTTTCCTTTGAAAAGTTAATTGGGTGACAGAAATTAATGCTCCGTTGAAGTGAGAGGAAATTTAGGAGTGGTATCAGAGGTAGGGAAATTAGTGGGGCTGAGTGGAATTGGGTCAAATCCTAACATCCTCCCTCTTCTCTTAGATTACCATGGCAATCACCTCCTTGGTTACTATGAACTTCCATTTTTTTATTACTGGTTCCTTCTCCTCTATTGGGGAAGAGCTGGTTTTAGTCCTTAGCCCTCCTGTTTTTTCATCTACCCAGGAAAAACTGGAAGATGTTCTTTGGGAGGGAAAGAAGCTCAGTGCACCAGCTATCATAATTCTACTTGTTATTTGGCCCCTGCTCACGCTCCCTCTTCTCTCTTGCTCTCTTTCTCTCAGCACTCATTAATAATTAGGCTTATTTTCTGTTTTCCTTATATTCATCACTGGGTCACACAAGGTCATTGTGAAGGATCTGATGGACACAGGGGCAGCTTAAAATTTCATGAACCTCAGAGTTGCACAACCCTTAGATCTGGGTAAAGATGCGGCCTCACTAATACTGAGTGCATCCTTTGAACCCTTTATAATGACACACTGTGAAGATCCAGTGCAGTTATCTGTCCATAGTTTCAGATTCTGTGACCACTTCTCTTCAGTGCATAACTTGCTATACTATGTGATTATTGATGTGAGCTGGTGGTGTTGCTAGTGTGCAAACATTAATTTTATCCTAAAAGCCCTCTCTTCAATAATAACAGGATCAGTGGGGAGTTCCTCTTGATTGACACTCTACCACAGGAGGCCTCTTTGAGCTTAATATCACCTCATGCCCCTTTCTCCATGGATCTACCACCGTACTTATCTCCCTTTCTCACCCCTTACAAGGATGACTTTGACATGAGCCCTGCTAACAGACTTCCACCCCACTCAGAACATGATCTGGCATCTCAATTGACGGTGCACTTAGGCAAAATAAACAGCCTCTTATATCCTTACAACAAGGAATAGGAAAAGCCCTGAAAAATAATTAGAAGATATGTTGGAGAAGGGCTGGAACATCAAGAAGTCCTCCCCCATTATCTCTCCCATCATATTTGCCCAAAAGGTGGATGGTTCCCTGTAGCCCTATGTTGACTATGGGCATGTGAACAATGTAAAAGTCCTGGACCCTTATCACCTGCCCTGGAACAGTCCATTGCATAAGCTATCTCAAAGGCTTGGGTTTTCTCCAAGCTTGATCTAGTTAACTCTTTTAACTAAGTGAAATTCACAAAAGAGCAGAAGTGGCTCACAACCATTTGTACCAATCATGGGGCTTTCCAGTTCAGAGTGATGCCCTTCAAATTAAGAAACCCACCGTCAACTTTTCAGTATCTCATGAACATGTCCTCAGTGTTCTCCAATTCTCATTTGTCATCGCCTAAATTGATTTTATACTGATACATTTGCATACTCATGAGCAATACGTCAAGAAACTTGAAGCAGTGGGGGCTTACCACCACAGGGATGAGTTCTTTGTAAAGCCAATATAAGTGTGAATCATCTGCAAGAAGGTGACCTCCTTATGAAACTAGTTCTTGAGGACGGATATGCTGTTTCCACCTATAAGCTGGAGCTTATCTAGTCATAGCCCACTCCAGCCTCTCATAAGTAACTCAGGTGCTTACTTGTCATGGTGACTTTCTTGAGAAATTCTACCTGGCCCTAGCTCATCTAGCATTACCCCTTCAACATTAACTGGAAATGAACGTCCCCTTTGAATGGACTCAAAAGAGCCAACAGGCCTTTGGGGCCATTATTGATGTCTTCTCAGGAATCCCAGTGTCTTTCATGTGGATACAAGTAAGACCTTCATTATAGAATGTAATGCTTTATCAGTTACCTTGGGTTTAGTGCTACTTCTGTAAGAAGATGTAGGTGTTAACACCCCTGATGCATACTTTTCCTGCAATTTTATATCCATAGAGCAGGCGAGGTCCATCTATAACAAGGAGCTGGCGGTGATGGCGTGGTCGCTCACCTAATGGCAATGCCTCCTTTGAAAGTGCAACATGAGATTACCTTTTATAAAGATCACAAGACTCTGTTGTACTACCTGAAGCTCCATAAACTAGCGTAACGCCGAGCTTGCATTTACCAAGACATCTGCAACTTCTGCTTCATTCATGAGTTCATTAAAGGTCCCCTGAATGTCTTACCTTAACTAAACATTTTACTAGTTTATAGTACAGGTTCTAACTAGATCATAAGAATAAAGGGAAATTGATAGTTGTGTGGAAACAATTAGCCTGTCATTTCTTTATATAAGTGATTCCAAACCACTCAGGTATACCCTTGCTTATTCTTGTAGAAAGTAGACAAGGGCGATCAATTCATTTGAATTTTATAGATAACAGATATAAAAATAATTAAACTATAGTCTGTCTCAAACAAAAAATAATAAAAGATTTATATTTAAGAGTTTAGTGAATAACTATCTTAGTTGGCACCTCACAAAAAACAACATTATTTGACAGTAAACTTAACCCTAAGTAATTATATCGTTAATGAAATAAACTCTTCCACTATCCATCCACCTAGTTGGCATACATTACCAATTAAATTATGACTCTTATGGGCTGACAGAAATAAAGTGTTCCAATGCTTTTGGCCAGCCCAAGTAGATTAACTTTTATGAACTAGCGACTATGCTTAAGTAATAAAACAAATTACTCTTTCATAACATGCTAAATTACACAGGAAAACTATAAAATGACATAAAAATAAGCGTTGTAACGCTTCAGTAGCTCTAGAAAACACTCTTAATCAGTCAGCGCCTTAGCCTAAATGATCCATGTAAGTAAATTAATGGATATATCTAACAACCAAATTTACCTACTAAAATTGTTAGCAATTTCACTTGATTAACCATTAATTGGCATCACCACTGGAATTAGATCCCAACGGTTTTAAACTAATAATTAACAGGAGTTTTTCACCAAGAAATAATTGCTGATAAGACAGATATCAACCAATTCCATTGATTAGTTGAAAATGAATAGGTTCGTCATAGAAAATTCAACATATCCCCCAGCTCGAATAGTTTATCCAGCAAGACTTCCATTTGCTCTTTTAAACTCTTGGTGCTACTTTATAATATTCTTTGCCAACATATGCCTCATGTTTCTTATAAATATTTTAAGGTTTTTTGCAATGAACTCCTCTTTTAGACAATTGCCCTGTAGGTTGGTTATCACTTTTTAAGCTTTATCCCCAATATCACTTCACTTATTAACGTTTTTATTACTCTTATCTCCAGCAAAAGTCTTTGACAGTGGTTGGTTTTATCCTTGGCAAGCATCCCCACTCAAATCAGTTTCATAAACTACAGTAGTCGTTCATCCCCCTCTTCAAAGTTTCTTCATAAGAAGCTGAAAATTCATGAAAGCAATTATATAGAAATAAAAAATTTCTTTTTTCTATTAAATATTTTTAGATTCTTTTTTCATATTTTAAAATTTTTTCATACTCAATCTGAGATGTATTTTTCCTTTTATAGAGCCAAGTTTTTTATAATTTGCTTAAATTCATTACTTAATTGTTCATTCATGATGTTTTGATCATATAGACATCTATCACCAAATATAAAGATTATCTCAGCTGTTCTTGTCCAAAATGCACCCACACATGGGTGGCAATCAATCTCTTCTTTGTCATAATAGGAGACATTTTTATTTAACTAAGGAAAGTCGACCAGGGGATAAATAATACCTAAACTGAAACTCTAAAAATAAACCAACCAAAAAACATGAACTGACTGCCCCTATCAAGTGGTGATACACAAAAAAGAAACAAATAAAATAACCTACCAGGTGGTACAGCGTTGAGACGCTTATCCCACCATGGCAGAGGGGGAGGGGGAATCAGGTGGATCATCATCAGAATTAGCATTGTAGAGGAGGATCAATGCTGAGAGAAAGGGAATTGGGGCATCCGCGGGATGAAGGTTAAGGTGAAGTAGATAGTTGTTAAGATTAACAATTTGAGCCTGGATCAAAGCCTCTATAAGTTTGGCAACATGGTGTTCAGCCTGGATGCAGGCGTCAGGAAGTTCTTTTTTTAGCACTTTTGGTGCCCAACCCAAAAGGGGAGCCGCCACGCATTCATCAGGAAGTTGTTCTAATTTCACAAAATTGCTCTGGTGATATGTGTGGATGAGAAGAAATCTTCCAGTTCAGCAACATGTTTGACAGCCGTGGTGGCAGTCTTATAAAGGCGTGTGATTTCTTCTTTTGCAATAGGAGAGTTTGGGGGGAACAAGGGGGTGAAGCCCTTTTTCAGATTCCACAACATATTTTGCCACATTTCTGTGAAAACACCAATTTTTGGGTAAGGCTACCACGGTCTCGCAAGCTGGTGGTCGTTTTGGAAATGGGTAGCATTGGGTTTGGGGACATATCGGTTGGTTGGGGCTAGGGCATCTTGTCTGAATTCAGATAAGGTACTAAGTCAATTGGATAACCTGGTGGTGGGACAATTTAACTGATTTGGTCACTTCATCCAATAAGTTCCTAAAATTTTGGTTGACTCAAGAAGATTCAGTGGTAGGTGTCTATGGTTGGGTAGGTAATGGGGCGGGAGATTTTTGGATTGAACATGGGTCCAAACCTGCTCCCAAATAGTTGACCTAGGTGTAAATTGGCCACCTTGGATTTGGCCAGCTTGGATTTGGGTTGCTCAATTTTGTTAGTGATTCATTGAGTGCTCAACCTGGGGGTGGGGGCAGCCAAAATCCCCACTCAAACGCTGTTGGTGTGGCCTCATGGGTGGAGTTTGCTGTATTTGCAGGGTTTGTATTGTATTGACATGTTTTTTGTGTAGTCCAACTTAAGCAGATGGAACAAATTGTGTGACCATTGTCATGTGAGCCCAAAAGAAATGGTTGGGTGCATATGGGATATAGGCATGCGGTGGGATGTGCTGGGCCATGTTCAGCTGGTGGGGGGTAATGGTGGCCATTGCCTGAGGTGCCGCAAGGCGTTCAGCACCTTTTGGGACAATGATTGGAGGATAGGGTTTTGGCAGAAGTGGACAGCCCTTACATCAACTCCTCATAAAGTGTTTTGGGGGAAGGTGTGAGAGAGAGATTTGCAAAGGTCACCAAAAGTGTGATGTCATCTGGGAGATGTGTTTGGGTGGTGGTAATAGGGGTGTTTTTATATATTGATGGCATATTTGCTGCAGCGGCTGTGTCTACTTCAGTGGGAAAGCCTATGTCAAAATAGCCCTTATAAAGGCGGAAGTCTATAAATCCTGCCAGCGTGAAGGTTGGCAGTTGCCAGCTCTATTATCGCTTTGTCAGAATATGGGAAGAGACATCCATACTTGACTTTGAGGTAAAAGCGGATAGTGGATTGAGGTAGGGCTAAGGGATGGGGGCAGGTTGGGTGGAATTGTGCAAGGTGAAGTGCTAAGTCCATTGGAGGGACATAGCAACTTGATGTATTTGGCAGACTGAATGAGCCAGTCTGCATGCATTTGCCTGCTGGGCAGTAAATGCTAGCAGGTGGAGTCCCACTGCCGCACACTGGGGCATCAGGTGGTGGATGTGAGGACATAAATTGGGTAATTGATGTGGTGAGGCAGAGTTATAAAATCAACTGTTTTTTCAAGATTGCTCAAAAGTGATGTTGAATGGAAAGAAAGTTCCATAATAGGAAAAAGTATTCTTTTAATTACTATATTAGAGTGGAAAAGACAATTGTATATATTCTTAGCTTTACTATTGGCATCATTTTTTGTGCTTAGAGCTTAAGTCAGTTTTTTAATAAATAATGGAATGATCCTTCAGATTTTTATATAAATATTGATTCTGAAATCGTCAAGTTTTGTCTGAGATTAATTTTCATTTTTTCAGCAGTTTTTGTCTTGTCAAATATTCAACAAGTGATTGGTCAAGTGACTTCTGATGTAATTTTGGAGGCAATCACTTTTCTTTAGCTCTGGCAATTGCATTGACATTTTGGTATATGAACTGATGAAGGAGATCAGTTGAGGGTTCTTTAACAATTAGGTCAGAGATGTCTAAATCTTCTTAGAGTTTATTGGTGAAACTGGGATGCCTGCAATTCTAGATTGTTCCACATAGACCACAGGGCCTTTCTTTAATCCTTATCTGGTTTCTTTTCCTTTAGGTTAACAAGGTTCACCTAATCCTTAACTTTCCTTTCTCCAGCTCTAAGAAGCATAATGACCCATAGCTTCACATTTGTTGCAGGCATAGCATGAATTATTGGCCATTTCTGTCCTCTGGGGTTTCCCCATCTATTCATAATTTGTGAAATCCTTGTTTTACTTGTGAGTTTTCCCATTTTGGCTTGATCCTAGGTGAGATTTGAGGCTTTAATTTGGGTCATTGAAGGTTGTGGCCAACATTTTTGGGTAATGTACCATCGGGTCAGTATAGGTGTTGTTGTCTAATGCTGATGTTGTCGCTTGGTGTAAGTCTTTATAAGGTCAGAGTGCCATTTTGCATAATGATCTATCATCAAAAATTGCTTTCATGTTTTTAACATACATGATTTGTGCTTCTGGTAAATTTGATTGGCAAATGCTCCCAGTGTTTTGTCCTTTTTAAGTTAACTCCCCATTAACTCTTGCTTTCAGTTATCCATCTGCTTAGAGTTACAAAATTTTTTTTATAATCACTTTCATTACATCATTATATGATCAGTTTTTCTAAAATTGGGATAACACCAAATTCTGGAAGTTAGAGTATATGCAATTGATTGCAATGACTGCTTTCTGGTAATTACTTCATCTGAACATATTTAATTTAAACAATCTGAAAGGTGCCAGGGCATTATCCCAGTGAAATCTTGTTATTTTGGGGAGTCCAAAATTATTTAGTGAGCAATGGTTCAGTTGTGGTATGAGTAGCATTTCCAGTAAACTTAGTGGTAGTGTAAGGCCTCATGTGCCAGTCATCAATCTGGACAGGGTTGTACATCACTTAGGACCAAAAAGGGTTCAAACCCCAAGGCCTTGCCTCTCACTTAAGTCTTTGACCTAGGGCATACCCTGGATGAGAGATAGGTGGACGCTGCCCCTCCCTGCTTACCGCACAAAATTTCTTAATCTACTACTCAACCCAAACCCATTCAAGTCTTCAGTTCTGAAGACTTTATATTTGAAAAAACGAAACAACTTTGTATAGATCTTAGAACTCTAAAAACCCTCCATCTGTATGGGCCTAAGCCTCTCCTCAATATGCGGTACATTCAGTGACCTACCTATATGAGAAAATCTAGTTATTAAATCAATTTGAAGCAAGAAATAAGAAAAAAAGGGGCCAAAAACAGGGATCAAACTTGACACTCCCTTCTAATTTTAAAAACAAATTTGGACATTTAAGATTTTGGAAAAACAACCCAAAAAATAGCTTGGAACAATGGCTAATAGTATTGGTTTTTTTAGCATTTGAAATGATAGTTTGGGATTCAAAATCAGAAAGTAAACCCTACTACCATGGTTTAGTTAGCAGATTCCCCCATCCCATCATAAGACCTAGCACTCCGTTAATGATAGGGTACTAGTTTTTCATCTTTCAAGGTTTAGATTTAATTTTATGAATATATTTATTCAAAATTAGCTTTACTTTGGGTATTCTAATAAATAAAATGGTATATGGTAAACATTTACATGGGTTGGTACCTTTCCAATTCCCTATAAAACAGGTCCACTCAAAACACCTTAAATTAATTGGTTCCTTATGGGCTTTGTCTGCCCTATGGGTGCTAACACCCACAACGGAAGCCTGAGTTTTCCTTAGCACGTCAAGTTCATAACAGGTAGTTGTGGTGTTGGGGGTCATCATTGAGATGGAAGCAAAAGTGCCAGGAATATTTCTTGGAGGCTGTATGCTTCCCATATTGCTTTTTATCATATAAATCATTATTGCCCAACTCAGTCTCTAAATTGGGATCAGGTACATTTGTGATTCTTCATAACTTGTAATTGTTTTAATAGTTGGTAATAATTCTCTCATTGGCAAAAAGTGACTACTAGACACATGTTTGTGAGGGTTTAATATTTAACTATTAAAGCTTCTTGTATGATGGAAGTAAACATAAATCTGAGCTGATAACTTTTCAAACAAAACTTGGCCCTTATTCACTTAAAATTATTTTGAACTTCTGGCCTACAACAAAATAAACAATTACTAGTAAAATTAGTAAGACTAAGAACAAGTTAAAAATTAATTAAGGATACAATTTATATATATATAGGTCACTCATGGCAATTTAATGCCCACCTATTAAAATCATTGGCATCAGTTTCTAGAGAATAACTTACTACTATTCATTAATTTGCAAAAAATACTATGCTATTAGTTGGAAATTTCCATTATCTCAATTTCCACACTGGTGGAGATTTCACCCCTAAGTCTGGTAAACTAAAACTATTGGGGATTATTTTTAATAGCTCATGGAAGTATAATCATCAAATTAACCATAATTGCTAATTTTTAGTTCCCTCCTTGGGAGCCTAAACGTCATTTACATAGTTTCCAATGATTTACACTAAGTTTGAGCTTCCTCCTTAAAAGCCTAAAATTCATTGACATTAATGTATAATATCAGGTATCATCCCTTGATAAATCACTAGAAATGGGAACAGATTAGAAAAACATAAACTGATTAAAATTTTAAAAGCTATAGCAGGCAATTTCTTCTGATTTCAATCTTAGTGCTGCCTTTAACATTAGTAGGTCCTTAATAACATTAATATGTTTTTACTTAACATGAAAACTTTCCCATATATGTCAACATTGATTTTCATAACCATATCAATTTTTCTCTCGCCTTTTCAATCCATTCTTCAACTTTTAGATCAGCCTTAATTTCCAAGATTATTATTATTTTAGTTGATGGTCTCTACCCCTTCCATAACTTCAGAATTTTTTCTGGGTGGATGACATGGTATTCATATTTTCTAATCCTCTTTACATCAGAAAGACTCAACTTCCCTCTCTCTCTGCTAAGCATCACTTTTCGAAAATCAATTCAGCCTGAAATTTAGCTCCACTAAAGAGATTTACAAAAACTATTAGCAAATATGGCGGGAAACCCCGCAAAAGAACCCGCAGGCTATGCCAAACGAGCCAGCACCACCCCCAAATGAAGCAACCCTCGGTTACTTACCTCAGGGTCAACCAGAATCACCCGCTCTCAAGCAGCAGCCATGAAAGCAAGCACCACCCCCAACCTGGAGCTACTCCAACTAGCGCCAGTTCACCTGATCGCACTTCTGCAACCTGCACGCCTAACAGCTCTGTGTGCGCTGCCTCCCACCAACCCGCTGGGCCCCCTCCAACCAAGGAGGCCATCACCCACGCTGTTTTAATGGCGTCTGCTCAGTTGAATGCAACTCAGCCCATCCAGACATTCACCTCCCCCATTATGTCAGCTAATTCAGCCCCATCTATTATTGCTGACGCCGTGTTTCTGGCTCCCTCCATGAGGGGCGATACCCAGCTACCTGGCCCCCAAATCCTCAGATGTAAGGTTGGATTAGCCGCACATTCTGGTTCACTAAGCACCAAATTGGGACAATCTACTCTTTCCAATGGGGATTTAAATGGTTCAGATTTTGGAACTTCACACCAGTTCCAATCTCACCCGTCCCATTTAAACCCCATAATCGGCACTTCTCAAGTCGGCACTTTATCTCAATATGTTGAAAACGACCAATTCACCAATCAGCCAGTGAGTTTTGCCCACGAAATCACAGCAAATACTCGGGCTGAATTTACCCAAATAGATTGGGATGGTGATGAAACATCTCCCTCCTCCCAACTGGCTGGAGTTAATTCCAATCTGGATGGGCCTCCCCAATTTAGCGAGGCCCAACAAACCGCCCCTCAATTCAATATGATGCCAGCAACTGCTGTAACATTCCAGAAACAAGGGAACTCTGAAAACTTGTCCAAACCACCAGCTCACACTCAACCTGCAATTGCAGCCCAAAGCAAACACAAACGTGCCAAAGGAGCCACTGGGGCGTGGCAAAAACCTCTGGCACCAACGCTACCCAAAGCTGATCCCCGTGAAGTGGCGTTTATTGCTGATGTTAAGAAGAAATGGGCCGAAACTAGAGCGCAAAAAGCTCTACCTCGCTCAACCCTCTCTCACGCAATTCGCCTTTATTATGGGCATAACCCTGTTGAATTCTATACAGAGGATTACTTCTCATACTTTGCAGCGATTGCGGAGACATTCCCTATTAACACCACCATCCATGAATCAGTGGAGGGCCACTACATCGATGTGGGCTTTACTGAAGCTGCCCTTGCTGACCATGCTGCCACCCTCCAGGTCATTATTCCACGCGGATCTCTTCGCATCTCCCGCACACGCTCTCACCTGGAGAAAATTTCATGGGTTACTTTTTCCAACCTACCAATGACTGTTGATCCTGAGTCTCTTAAACTGGCACTCCATCGTGGTTTAATGGAGTTTGGGTCTGTTCTTTCAGTGGACTTTAGCGTCCCCTCTTACTATGCTCCCACTCAAAGAGCTCGCACTGCTAGGGCGTCGTTCATCCCCTCCCCCACTGTATCCCGCAACATTGAGGTTATTCCTCGTGTGGCGGTAGTTGGGGCATGCCCTGAGATCTTTTTTGTCGACCCTGATCAGGCGCGCCCCCGGTGTTCATGGTGCAACGCCCTTGGACACTTGTATAGTGGCTGCACAGCTCGAAAACAAGCCCTCTTAGCCACCACCCAGGGGCCTAAACCAGGCCAAAAACGATCCCACGTGGCTGCAGCAGCAATTCCACAACCCACACAATGGGTTCCCGTTCAAGACCTGTCCCCTGAGGCCTTACGCCTAACAGTTGAAACAGCTAACCCCACTATTGGTATGGGATACCTTCGCGCTCATGCCCCCCTTCCAATGGGCACCCCCTCCAATCTCCCAGAGTCAACTCCCTCTCTCACCAAGCGCAAGGCATCTCCCACAGGGTGCCCCTCGTCAGCCACCCCCACTCAGGGCTCCGCGGCACCCCCACCAACCTCCACCAGCGATTTATCGCATCAACCCTCAGCTCCCAATGGAGCTATGCCCACCAGCATGGACTGGCAACTCGCGGCCTGCGGTAGAAGTGCCACCTCAAAGAGTCCTACCCAAACCCCACAGTCCATTTCACGCAGATCCTTTGCAGTGTTGGAGGAAGTGAATATGGACTCAGAATCAACAAATGGGGACACCGCGGAGGTCACCATTGAGCACCCTCAGGTCCTTCCCCTGCAACGGAGCGGGGGCAGCATCCTAGGCTGGCTTACTGAGTCCTCCGCCCCCCACCCTCTCCTTCCCCTCAGAACCCTCGACGCTCCTCACGGATTGCAGCTAATAGTCAAGCTAAAGGACTCAAAACTAGCCGCCTCACAGCAGCAGGTTTAAGCGCTGGCAACCCCCCAGGACATGGAGGGGAACATCTATGAGTCCCCATGGCAGCACTCTGGCCCTGCAATCCATCAACGCAAATGGGTTGCGGGACTTTAAGCGGAGAGCCCGCCTCCTCCGAAACTTCAGATCAGCACAAATTGACATCGCTGCTGTCCAGGAGCCCCATATCTTCCCCCACGAACAATCTGCATGGAATGAACAGTTTGGAGGCAACTCCTTCTGGACAAACCATGCCGCCCTTATTGTTTTGAATCCCCGGGTTAAAACCCATTCTTTTTCACAATATCTAGGTGGCCGCCTCATACTGGCCAAACTCACCACTCCTGACTTCTCCTTCTTCGCTGCAATCATCTACCTGCCTAATGCAGGTCAGGAGCAAAATCGGCTCCTGGAAGAGCTCCTCCAACTCAATCTCCCACAGAATACAGTCCTCTTAGGAGATTTCAACACAACCATAAGTCGCGTCCGTGACTCTTACCCCCTGCAGCAAAGGAACGCCCTGGATCAAGTCGCCTCCAGGATTTCCTTCGCCTGAGTGGCTTTATAGATGCGCTTCCACCCTCCGCGTCTGGCCTAGGTTGCATGACTAGGATCCAGTATGATGGAGGAGCTTTCCAGTCAGCGTCACGCATAGATATGGCACTGATTGGCCCCCTGCTAATTGGCCGCGTCTCCTCTCCCATCTCTCGTGACAACCATCTGAGTGATCACAGGTCACTCACCGTTGTCCTCACCACCACACTTAGACCGTCGCGTAGGTTCTGGCCTAGGGTTGCCCCAGCTCTTCTCAACAACCCCTTCACTAAGGAGAAGCTGTCTATGACCATCCGGGAGACTCTCATCGGCCCCCCACCCCACCTGCTTGACCACAAGGCTAAATGGGCGGTGACCAAGGAGGGCATCACCCGCGTTGCTTACAACTGTGCCAAAGCCCAGATGACTGCAGCTCGCGCCAGAGTAAAAAGGGCGGAAGCCAGAATCAGACATCTAGAGCGAAACTGCCAGCCTTCGCCCTCTCCCAGATGGTTGGAAGACTGGGAAGCGGCGCAGGAAGCACTCCGCTTGGAGCTCACACTGCAGGAAGAACGGGCAGCAAACTTTACAACATCTCGTTACTATGCTCAATGGGAACGCCCCACCCGCTTCTTCTTTCAGAAACAGAAATCCCGGTCAACAGCGCAGGATATTACTGCACTGAAGATTGGCACTACAACCACTTCAGATAAGGAGGAAATCATGCAGGAACTACACCGCTTCTACTCCAGCCTCTTCCATGCCACCCAGGTGGACCCATCGGACATCCAAGATTTCCTGTGGCGGGCTCCAGAGCCGCCCATTGACCCACGGGCTGATGAGGCTCTACTGGCGCCTATTTCCATCCAGGAGGTGATGGAAACCCTTCTGAAATCCCCACGGCTTAAA
Source organism: Massospora cicadina (assembly GCA_022478985.1). Taxonomy (NCBI): domain Eukaryota; kingdom Fungi; phylum Entomophthoromycota; class Entomophthoromycetes; order Entomophthorales; family Entomophthoraceae; genus Massospora; species Massospora cicadina. The sequence goes on from JAKSZP010006714.1 coordinate 21,638, forward strand.
GCCCCAGGCCCAGACGGAATACCCTTTGAGGTGTACCTTCTGGAACCTGCAGTGATAGCCAGAACCCTCCGCGACCTCTTTGCTGCACTCTTGGTGAATGGCGAGGTCCTCCCCGTTTCCAAAGCTCAATCACGACCCTCATTCACAAGAAGTCAGACCGTGAGAACCTGGAGAACTGGCGCCCCATAGCGTTGATCAACACAGACCACAAGCTCTTCACGAAGCTTCTTGCCAACCGCATCACCAAATGGGTGTCACCTCGCCTCTCCCCATCCCAGTACGGTTTTATTCCGGGGAGGTCGTTATGGGACAACTATAATGACCTTCACGTGACTTTGACTGCTAACTCTCGTAAGGTGAATGGCTTTGTGGCTCTCCTGGATATGGAGAAAGCATATGATCGGGTAGCCTGGAAGTATATTGATGCTTCCCTGGCCCGCTTCCATCTCCCACCCGCAGCTAGGCGCTGGATATCAGCGCTCTATGACCAGCTCCACACCAGAGTCCTGGCGCCAATGGGTTTTACAGTGGCAGTACCAGTTGGACAAGGTCTCCGGCAAGGGGACCCCCTGAGCCCTATCTTTTTTAACATCACCCTTGACCCCCTCTTGGCCTCCTTACAGGACAAGCTAACAGGGATTCTGGTCCCAGGTAAAGCCCCCACACGCACCATGGCATTTGCAGATGACACTGCCATTGCATTTGGCTGCCCAGGGGATGTTGCCCTCGCTGCTGTGACCATTGAGAGGTACACCAAGGCGTCCAACGCCATGGTCAACACCTCCAAGACAACAGTTGTACAGGTCGGCTCCCCCACCTTCCCCCACCATTTGGTATTGAACCTGAACGCGGTACCTTCCGTCACCTGGGCGTTCTCACCAACCAACAAGGAGTTGCGCTAAAAGACAATGAGGACTTGCTCCTTGCAGCAGTTAACTCCAGGACTGCCAGCTGGAACCGGCGGCACATCACCCCCAGGGTCGAGCTCTGATGGCCAATGTGTTCCTTCTCTCCAAAGTCTGGTTCTTAGCGCACGTCTGCCCATTCACAGATGCCTTTTATACGCGGCTCAATGTACTCCTCCGCTGTTGGATATGGGGCTCAAACCATCCACCAATGGCCCTCTCAACCATTGCCCGACCCTGCAATGAAGGGGGCCTAGGGCTTCTGGACACGCGATCCCACGCCACCACAATCTTCCTGAAGTTCCTATGGCCGATTGTCTGCTGGGACGCGACCCCCATGCCCCAATGGGCGCCCGCCCTCCGCCAGTCAGTGTCAGCAGCTCTGGGTCTTCCTAGAGCATCTCTGACCTCATTAGGGGAGTGGCTCACAAACCACCCAGGCCATCGCCTAAAACCATCCTCATCCCCCTACTGGAACCAGGCTCTCCTTGCCCTGAAACGAGTAGGCGCGCGGATCCACCATGCCTTCCCATACAGAAGGGAAGGCCCTGGCCTCAGCCCACGTCGCCATGCAATTGTGCACAATGGACAAGTTGTCACAACTCGCCTCAACCCCCAAGATCGTCCTCCCATCCGCCCAAGACTCCTTGAGCTCCTCCCTCCCTCCGTGAGATTTGACCTTAAGGAATTGTGGAAGGACGTCTATCACCCCATCCTGTCAGCAAAGGTGTCCAACACCTTATGGAGGGTGCTCCACTGTTCATACAGGACAGGGGACCGGACTGGCCCTACCTTCCAGCACCGAAGCTGCCCCCGCTGTGTGGAGCCTATTGACTCCCACCTCCATCGTTTTTTCACCTGTCCAGGTGTCGCCGCATTTTGGCCAAAGGCCCGCGCGCTCCTCCATGCTCAGCCCTGGTCTGGACACCCTGTGCAAGACCTCATGTTTGAGCAGACATTGCCTGGTTGCCACCGACCCCTCCGTGTCCTCGCCTATGCCACAGCCATCTGGACCATCCATAACTCCTTCCTTCGTGCTGCCTTTGACCAGCAGGTGTGGACCCTTCCACACATGATCACCCACTTTCAGGTACACTTTGAGATGGCCCTGAAGGTCTGCACTATGTCGCCAACCCTCCCCCGCTCAGTTGTCACTGCAGCACGGCTCTGGCGCGCAAACCCCCTCCCTTTCTCGATGCCTCCTCCCTCCCCTTCCCTCGCCTCAGGCTCTTAGGAGCCCAGGCGTAATTCAATAAACATCGATGAATCCCCCCTTGGGTTGGGACCATCTAGTACTAAAAAAAAGACTCAACTTCCCATGTATTTAGCACCAAATGTTAATTTTTTAGCAGTTAACTGCAGAGGTTCTAACTAGGTTATAAGAATAAAGGAGATTGCTAGATGTATGGATGCAAATAGTCAGTCAAGTCTTTTTATAAGTGGTTTCAACCTCACTCAAATATCCTATTACTTATTCATAAGAATATTTCTGAGGGCAACTAAATCCCATTGGCTCTTTAATAGAAGTACAGATATAATTAATAACTAAAGATCTATAGCCTGTCTCAAATAAAAGATACAAGGGGCTTATATAGTGGAGTTCAGTGCTCAGCTCTTCAGTTGGCACTTTAATAAACACAGCATACATTGCCAATATACTTAATTCTAAAAGATCATATCAATGATGAAAAATCTTTCTCATACTTATCCACTTGTGAAATCCAGTGCCAACTAAATTATGACTCTTCTTGAATGACTTCCAAAATAGCATGTTCCTTTACCTTTAGCCAGTCTTAGTAGATTAGCTATATATATGCTAGTGACCATGCTTAGTTAATGGAACAAATTACCCATTCACAGCAGGCCATATTCTCAGGCTAACCTATAATTACCATCAAACAAGCGTTGCAACGTTTTAGTTGCTCTAAAAATACCCTTAATTGTCAGCGCATTAGCCCAATCAATTATGCAAGGAATTTTATTGGAAATTATCTGCCAACCTTAATTACTTACTAATATTGTCAATGATTGGACCTATATAACCACTGATTGGCATCAACATTGAGATTTAATCCCAGCACTTAATTTAACTAATAATTAATAGGCAATTACTTCCAAACTTCAATTTGATAAGACAGGTTCCAAACAATTTCATTACTTAGTCAATTCTGGATAAGTTATTCATAGAAAATCTAACAACTGACTAGCTGTGCTGAAACCTATCATTGACCCCCAGTGCAGAAGATTTCTTGGATCTCACTTCTATTGTGCCCCCTCCCAGATACTTTTCATGGAACCTCTTATTGTATCCTTTGCAGGCCACCCCAAAATGCACCCATACTTTCTCACATCTTGGACACCCAACTGTACTACCCTGAGGGTATATAGCAGCTTGAGGACCTATAAACTAAGAGCTGCAAACGCCCCCTATATGCTTTGAAGAATATGTAATCTTTTTGGTGAAAAATTTGAGTTTCCCCCTCTCTGCGCACCTAGGTCATTAAAGAACTTTATGTTCCCCCAGAAGTGGATCACCCCAGTTTCAAGAAATGAGCGGAATTCATCAAGAGGACTTAAAATTGCATTGGCTCCTTCAAAGGTATTGTGGCATGGGTAGCAAAGTTTCACGTGCACCCAATCCAAGTCATACTGAAACAAAAGATAGGACTTCTGAACCCTCTGCAGCAGGTATAGGCCCCTGGATTTCAGTCTTTGTAGACTTCATAGTGGAGCTTCCACCTCAAAAGAGCTTAACGTAGTTATGGTGATAATTTATTGGCTTCCAAAGCTCTCATTGTTCATCCCCTGCCACACAACCATAACTTCAGATAAAAATAAAGCAATATTTATCTTTCACATGTTCTCAATGTTTTGCCTCCCAAAAGAGATCATAGCGATCAGGATCCTCAGTTCATCTCCTGGTTTTTTAGACGCTCTCCTTACACTCCTCTTTAATAAAACCCTGAATATTCACTGCATAACACTCTCAGTCATATGTGAAAATCAAGTAGATTAACAAGGTCTTTGAGCAGTACCTGCATTGTTATGCCTCCAACTCCCAAGATACCTAGGCTACAGATCTTCCCTTAGCATAGTTTTCATACAACATCTTCTCCCATTCCTCCACTGGTCTCTCTCCCTCTGAGGCTAATCTGATCTATAACACCTCTTTCCATAGTGTTCATTGCCTGTTTTTAGTGGTCCTCACAGCAGATTACATAGCTAACATTCAAGATATCCAGAACATCATCTGGGAGCACCTATCAAAAACAATTGATGATTATAAAAAGTTTTGAATAAAAGTAGCACCCAGGACATGAAATTAAAGTTGATTTCTTTGTTAAGCTGGGAATGAAAACCTCAACATGAAGTCCCATCAAAAAATTAGGTTAGAAAATGCTCAGGCCTCTATTAAGTTGAGATAAATTTGGGTAATGGGGTTTTTATTTAAAACTCCTAGCGCACTGGAAGCACCATGTTGTGTTCTGCTTCATAGATTTCTCTCTTCAAAGGACAGAGACCCACGTCACATGAGCCCATTTTTGTTGGAGACTTGAAAAAGGCTGTGGTAGAAGCAACCCTGGTCTTTAGGAATCCTCTCTCTCAGTCCAGTATTTATTTGCATAGAAGAGTTATCTCCCTTATAAAAATAGCTGTGTGAGTGCTAAGTATTGCACTAGCTGTAAGAAAATGTTGGAAGATTTTCATAAATTCCATCCTGAGGCCCCCAGAAAGTTGCAGCCATCATTGCTATCAAATTTCCCTAGGCATAATAACCATTCTCTGGTCCATGCTCCAAGAGAAAAAATATTTCAAGTTTAAAAGTAAAGGATTTGTAAGTCATGTTTAAACCCTCCACCTAGATTTTGATCTGTACCCCTTTAGGTGTAAGAGGGAACTTGGGCCCCCGTGGCTCCCTTGTCTCAACTAAGTGACTTATCTCATATGGTAGATGCTCAATAGGTTGCTTCCTTGCCCCATGGATCCTTCCTCTCTGACCCCTTTTCTTCTTCTTACTTATCAAAAATGATAAAAGGGGTTTAGGGAGATGTGTCAGTCCAGGGGCCTCTAGCAGCACCATAGGAATCTTCCCAAACATAGCTCAGTTACTCAAAATATACTTTAAATAGCCAAATTGTCCCCAAACATCAAACGAAACAAGTGGACTATCAAGCTAGGTCCGGTATTGATTATTAAAACAGATTGTGGATTGGCCCCCAGATCAAATATCCGGCCCCATAATTATTCCAATCTGTTACTCAGTCAAAACGAAATACTGAAGAACTGTCTGTGCTTATCCACCCGTAAGAACAAAATTTTAATGGTGAAAGCTCAATTAAAGAAGGATGGCCATACAATCTAAGTGCTAATGCCCAGTGAATGGCCAAGAATGTCAAGGGCTCAGCTGACCTATAGACTTGGTCATGGGACGATCTAGGGGTTAAGTGAGGAGTAAATTAATTTAAAAACATACCAAAAGCCCTCTAACAAGTCAAAAGGCTGCAATGGGGCAACCATGGGTCTTATTAGGGCAACCATCATGAGTGGGGTGAATCAGGTAGGGAGTTAACATCTCTAAGGTTTGCAGCTGTTATTTGTTTTAAGAACAAATCAAAGGTGGATAGGGATATAGTTAGGTGAATTGCGCCAAATTGGTAGGGATTGTCAGAGTAACGTACAGCTGCAGGTGTAATCTGTATATGCAATGGATCAGCAGGAAGAAATGGAGACTCACAATCTTACTAACTTGTGTATAGTGCAGAGTGATGTTGGATTGGTGGATCATGATACCCACTCCATGAACACTAGTGATAATTTGTGGATAGAGGCGTGCATTGCCAGATGATGTTGGCCAAAGCAAAGACAAGCTTTGGAGACAGATTTTACAGAAGGAAAACTAGTAATAGGTTGATTTGCATAAAGTGAACTTAAAGAGAGAAAACTGGCAACTTACCCTAAAGAGGGTGGCTGCTTTTATTTTAGGGGTGAGGGAGAATTAAAAGGGAGCTTAGGAACAGGCCTGCACCTGGGCCTCAATAGGAAGTCATATTTGTGTAGTTTTGGAAAAGTGCATTAAGTTGAGGAGAGGCTTTGATAGGTTTAGATTGCATCATAAAAATTCTGATAAAAGTGCTCTAGATCAGAAAGTAATTCAAAGTGAAGCTATCAATTATGGATGAATTCAGCCAAAAAAATGAGACATTGCCCCATTTTGTGCAAACCTGTTCTATTTAAGAAAATTTATCAGACAAAAAATGGGGATATATTGGATAAGCTGTTAGTTTGATCCACAATCCATACTAATATTAAAAACTCTATATAACTTATCAGGCATGCTAGGGCTTTTACAAGGTTCTGGCGGGATTGGGAAATTTCTTAAATATTACTAGGAACCAAGCCTTGGTTGGGATGAGCCCTAGGGTCCTGCCAGAGTCCCCTAGCTTGAACCACTCCCATCACACCCCTCTAATCACCTTCAACAAATCAGAAGAGGAATGGAGGTAGAGAGGTAGGGTCCTTAGGGCTAGGGCAGTAACCCATCACTCATCTACCATATTAGTGAGTTCTCTGATCTAGGAAAGGGTCTCTACTGGCAGCTTAGCCCTTTTTTTACTCATGTGAGGTTATTGCACTCAATTTAGCTGGAGGGGCTGGTCTTTTAGACTTACAAAATCTACACAAACCTGGCACAACTGATCTGTATCACTGATCAATAAATACAAAAATCTAAATTTTATTGTGTTCTCCAAAACTTTTCACTCACCCATAACACTCTTCTCAGACCAACCAATTAAAATATACCTCAGGGGCCCAGGCCCAGGCCAGTGCTTTGGGATCCTCTCTTATTCTTTCACTCCTCTCTTATAAAGGTAACACCCACCTTTGGGTCTGTTGATGGTTAGTTCTCTGTTCTGAACCCCCTCTTCAATTAATCAGTCATTCCTTTGTTTACTTTATGTGGCATCCGCCAACTATACCATACCCTTATTGATAAAATCAATCTGGAAAAGCTTACAACCATCCATAAAATTGCACCAATAATCTTTGATGGGAGCTCTTATCCATCAATCCAGAAAAACTCCAAACTGTGGCCAAGCTTGTGAGACCTTACATATCTAACAGTATTACAAACCTTCATGCACACCGTGCATGCCTGCAACCTCAATTTTCTCACCAATTAACTACTATTCTGGTACAATCCCTTTAACATGTATACTCCCACTATTTGATCTTATCTTATCCAAAGACCAGCAACTGCATAATCTGGAGAAGGTGTCATCCTCCCTTCCTCTTCCACCCCTGAGGGTTACCCTGCAAGACCTGCAGTTGCCCCTGATGCAGCCATTTGGCTTGTTATGGGGCCCTTGATATGTCCTTGAGCATTGGTTCTCCTCATAATAACCCTAGAGCATCCTTCTTTGTAGTCACTAGGTCAGCTGTGCCCATGGCGTTCTGAGGTTTACACTGGGTAATAACACACTTATATTGAAAGCCCAGTAATTTAAACAAGCTGCCACCCTGACAATATATTGTCAAGTAACTTTCAGCTCAACATCCTATAAACAATCAAACAACTGCTGGTAAAAGACACTAATAAAGTATACATTCATAGACATTAGACCAATTCTCTATTGATTGTGTGTCTCTTAATAAGTTAGGATGCTAGCTAGATAAATCAAGTATTTATACCTTGCTAAATTATACACAGAGTTAGCAGAAACTTTCCAGACACATTAAAGCATCTTCCTAATCATGAAACTTCCCTAATTCTATATGAGGATAAGATATAATTTACCAGCACTCCATTAGCAACCTGAAGAGCTAAATAGTTAAAAGTTACGGAAATATCTAAGTAGATCTAACATAGGGCTCTCCGGTGTTTCATATTTTGTTAAGAAAATAAGTTTGGCTTGAAGATGTAATATAACATATATAAACTTTGGAGGCTCATCAAAATTTTTATTACTAAAAATATAGATGATAGCTTTAACAAAAAGTATAGACAATAGGAAGCCTCTGTAATAAAATTAAAATATAACTAGATATAACTATTTGGATCCTAGGTATGAATTATAACAGGCTGAGTATTGTAGGGCTAAAATGTATCATATTTGCTCAAGTATAATTGAGTCCATCTAAACCAAAATGGAGTACCCAAGTATGGTTATTATTATTTGATTTATATTTTTACCTTAACACATGTGTCAATATTGAGGTATATTACTTAAATTCTGATCCATACAAAGAAATCTAGCTAAGGATCAGAAATTCCTGAGAGATTGATTTAAACCTAGGCAATAAGCAAACCCTTCCCCAGTCAAAGTCCAATTTAAGCTTTTAAGAGTGAGCTGAGCATTCAATTTTTTATACTTTAGTATAAATACTTTAGGGTGCTATATGAGGCGTACAACATTTGGATCCTATCTAAACCAATTGTTGAATTATTGACTGTGATTTATAATAGGATTGATATTTATTCTTATTATAGTGAAAGTCAAGGCTTTTAATCTAAATTATTATTTTCTAAATTTATTTGAAGTAAGCTGACCAAGGGACGGACATTACTAAAACAGAAACACTAAATAAGTGAACTGAAAACATGAACTGAATGCCCTAAATGAGCAACAATTCACACAAAAAAAACAATAAATCAACTGACCAGGTGTAACAGCGGTGAGCCACTTATCCCACCATGGCAGAAGGGGAAGGGGGATTGGGGGCTCATCCTTGTTATTGGGGTCCTCCTCATAGGAAAGAGTGCATAATATGGCGGAGAGCAATATAGTGTGGGGTGATTAGTGACATGTGGGTTGACATCTCTGATGTTTGGTTGGTTGTGGTAATTACCTGCAGCATAAATTGCACTTAGGTACTTGGATAAGCATTGTTCCACATGTAGGTGGATGGAAAGAAGCTTGGATAACAAAGTGGCAGTGGTGCGTGTGGTTTTTAACCTGTATATTGAAGCTTCAGCCACTTTCTAGATGATAGCCGTTGTTTGTTTTTGGAGGTTGAGGATGTCACGTTTGCCCTATGGGGGCAGGGTCAGGGCAATAATGAGAGAAGGGAGACCCTTGGCTAGTATTGCCATTAACTTGGCAGCAAACTTGTGGATTTCAGCATTATCTGGGTTCTCAGCTGCTGCTTCATCGAGCTGGTGGGTAGGGTGTAACACATTGGCGTCCAGCTGGGGGCTGTAAAAACGCTGAGGGAACTGAACAGGGCACTGTACCAGGATAAATTCTTTGATGTGGATATCTGATTCTTCAATATCATTTCCCACTTCATTGGTTTCGTCCAATGCAGTACATGGGTTAAAATCATATTGAAAATTGGGTTTGGTGAATTTATGGGCTGTGGCTATTGATTGAAAGATAATGTGGGACCAATTGTTATCCAATATGTCTTCTGATTGGTTGAAGCACCTGTGGCACTGGACTGGGGAGGAGTATGATTGGCATTTTTAGGTGCTGCATCAGCTGCAGGTTTTGGGGGAGGGGGAAAGAATTGTGCCCCATGCCAGAAAGGCAGTGGGGTGTGTGGTGTATTGGGGGCCAGATGGAGGCAATGTAGGTCCAGCGGATGCAGTGAGATAGGGGCATTTATACTTCAAGTGATCTGACTCAAAGCAGGACGGACAGATAGTCCATCTGCCCTTGACATTGGCCCAGAATGGGTGGTTGTGTGCAGAGGGAATGATGGTGTGGGGGAATCAACAAAGCAATTTTGTTAGTATTTGGGCTAATTGTGGCAAATGCCTGAGGCCCAGAGAGGTGAGCGGCCCCATTGGAGACCACAAACTGAAGGATTGGTTTGGATCTGTATGCGGCCAAACCTCCATCAACTCCTGATGGATCACCATGGGGGGAAGGTGTGTGCGCAACCCCACAAATTGAACCACCATAGTGGTGTCCGTGGGGTGCCAGGTGCACGTTTTTGGTATAGGGGTGCCCTGGAAACCAGGGGCACAGTGGCCGCAGTGGCAGCATCAACTTTACAAAGTGAAGCCTAGATCAAAATATCCCTTATAGTGGCAAAGATTTATGAAACTGCACATAGCATCACTGCCTGAGCCAGGTCAATAATTACTTTCTCAGAATATGGGAATAATTTCCTATATTTGATCTGAAGGCTGAACCACAGTGGGAGTGGGGGAGAACAAGTGGGCTACAAGGCACTGCCTGGGCATGTGCAAGGTGGATAGCAAGATCCTTGGGAAGAATGAACTGACCTGATGATTTGGTGGAGCTGGATGAATCAGTTCAAGCGCAAATTTTCCACTGAATGGAAAATGCTGGGTGGGGTTTCACTGCTGCCCCACATGGGAGCATCTGGCGGAGAATCTGAGGTCATTGGGAGTTGAATGGGGAAAGTAGTTGCAGGTGGGTAGACTTACTTTACTTTTTACTAATTAAAAATCACTCAAAAGTTACTCCAAGCAGAAAAAAGCCTAAATTATTATGTTCTGATATCCATAAAACAGTTGTTTAATTAATTCATAAACTTATATAACTACAAGAAAAACTGAGAATTTGTAGCCTTGTAATCTCACTTGATATTATTTGACTTAATGACCCATATTGAAGTCTTTCAAATTAAGTCAAAATTAGATTTTAATGCCAATCAGTTCCTAAATTAATTTCTAAATAGTGATCCAAATTGTTGGGGAACATTGCTACTGTTTTTCAGAGGATCAGAGGCTTAGCCTTATTGAGATGCATCAGAAGAGGTGTTATATTTGAATTAACTATCATGTAAGAAGGACATTAACCAAGAGGTGGAGCTGGGTGTACAGCAGTAAACCTCAAATGTGAAGAAAATCTCTATTGTGGAAAGAAACCCAGGAAAACAGTAGTTTGATAATTTATAATTACATAACTACAAGGAAAACTGGAGTTTTATGGCCTTGCAATCTCATTTGATAATATCTAACCTAATGACCAATCATTGGAGGCCTTTCAGGTTAAGTCAAAATTAGATTTTAATTTCAATCAGTTCCCAAGATAATTTCTAAATAGTGATTCAAGTTGTTGGGGTGCATTGCTACTGTTTTTCAGAGGATCAGAAGCTTATCCTTATTAAGATGCATAGAAGAGGTGCTGCTTTTAGAATTAACTCCTCATGTAATAAAGAAATCAACCAAGAGGTGGAGCTGGGTGTACAGCAGGAAACCTCAAATGTAGAGATCTCTTTTGTGGAGAAGAACCCAAGAAAATAATTGTTTGATTAATAAAAGAATTTATATAACTACAAGGGAAACTGGTGATTCAGGCCTCGCAATCTCATTTGATAATATTTGACTTTATGACCCATTATTAGGGGCCTTTCAGGTTCTATCAAAATTAGATTATAATGCTAAATAGTTCCTAAATTGATTTCTAAATAGTCAATCAGTTTTTGGGGCACTTTGCTTCTGTTGTCAGAGGATTGGAGGCTTAGCCTTATTGAGATGCATCAGAAGAGGTGCTGTCTTAGAATCAACTCCTAATGTCAGAAAGACATCAACCAAGAGGTGGAGTTGGGTGTACAACAGGAAACCTCAAATGTGGAGAAGATCTTTGTTGTGTAGAGAAACCCAGAAAAACAGTCATTTGATTTATGTATGAATTTACTAGCGGAGTTATCCAGAGGTGTTTGGGTTTTTTATTATCAGCTAATTTGAACTGATTAATTTAGGTTTTATATTATAGATAACATGAAATGCTTACTCATTACCATTAAACATATCAACCTGATTAGTTATCAACTGCTTAACCAATACAGTTGAACTTTTCAAATTAATCAAAAACCACCAATCACTTAGCCAAACCCAAATTAGTTTATCAGATTACTCTAATACCATTAACTTACTTGACAAAGCCAAAGAACCTATTGGAAAAGCAAAATCCCATCAACTACTTGGCTAAAACTAACTGAATGTAAAAAACAGCTAACTTTCACCAAAGCCTCACCCAGATAAAATTAAGCTTTATCAATTCAAAAAAAATTTACCAACATTTAGCTAAATCCAAATTTAAATATTAAATCAGTAATTTACCACCAATGACTTACCTAAAACTATTGATTTCTAAAATTGACTAAAAAAACACTGACTATACAGACAATCAAATCAGACCTATTGTATCACAAAAATACCACCAAACTGCTAACAAAAACATCTTTATATTTAAAAACATTATGTGTATATATTAACATATCATCTTTTAAACTACTGAACCAATTCAATCTGACTTGGCACAGATATTTTATAAATTAGAGGAAACAACTTAAACAGGTATTTTAAGATCATAATAAGAAAAATTAAAATAAAGTAGTTTTTTAAAGAATTATTAGATGATAAATAGTTAAGCTAACATTTCCTTTTGGGTTTGGGATGATTATAACTGTGTTGGCGTTGCTTACCAATACCTTGAACCAAGTAGTAAGTAGCAAGGTGGTCCATGGAGCTCCTGGACTATCAGAGTGCTGTATGTGGAGGCTTTCCAAGTTTTATCCTCCTTTACCAATAATTTAATTCCCCATTAATCAATGTGGTATCATCCCCAGGTTGGCCCACATTAAATTAAATTAAATTAAAAATATATAATATATATAAGTTAATAAATTTTAAGGTATAAGTAATTAATTGAACTCAATTGAAAACTACTGAAAAATGCAGAACTTAGCATATTATTTTCTAAAGCAAACTAAAATAAGTGCAGATACACAGTAAGTTTACTTAAATTTGATAACTACGTTGGCTCATCATTTTTTTAGTTTTACTTACACATGCAAGAATCAGATTTAACTATATAAGTAGTTTAAATGATAAAAAGTAAATAAAAGTGATTGCACTAGGATTTAAACCTCCATCTTTTATAAATTTAAGTTTAGAGCCAAAAGCTGAGCCAATTATGCTAGATTTTTTTAAAACTCCATACTTCAGTAAATAAATTTAAGGGAAAGTAAGAGGGGAGGGCGGAATACAGGCGATTCAGCTGAGGGTAAAGAAACTGGGGATTTGGGCTGCTAGAGTTCTAGCACCTCCAACCATTGCTGATTGGCAATAGCCATCGCTAGCCATGGTTCTAGCAGTGGTGGGCTTACAGGCCATACTATCCTCAGATGATTAGTAGCTTCATTGTGTGTGATGAGCAATCCGGTGGGGAAAGCCAAACGCGTGGCCTTATAACACCTGGGGATTATGCGCAAGAATTTTGAGATCTGGTGGAGCTGATTGGAGATAATCCAAATGGTCTTCAATACCAAACCTCTGTGATGGGGGCGCTCATTGCTCATAACCTTGGTGATGAGTGCATAGTGAGTTACCCATACACAATAATGGTAAATGAAGGCTCATAGTTGGGTTGGAGCTGTTCTCAGGGTTTTCATAAAGAACAGGTCCTGCAATGGATGTATACCCAGAGATGAATGTTTGCCTGATAGGATGTATCGCATTATGGACCAGTATTTTTTGAACACGGTGCATTCATAATAGCAATGTGCTATGTCTGCTTTTGGTTCAGCGCATATGGGGCATTCTTTGTGCTGGTAATCTGGCCCACTGTGCTTGCCCAATTTGAATGCCCAATTAAGGATCTGCCATGTTACTGACTGCTGTTTAGCTGTAACCAAGCGGAAATTCAGGCCCAAAATCAACTCCTTTATTGGGTAGTTGATGTCATGGCCTTTGGTAGTCCAGTCATTAAGGATTCGTGGGCGGGTGGGCAGATTGCGCCCCAGTTTTGGGAGCAGATCCCCATATTCTATCAGCATCAATTTGTACCTAATTCTGATCAACTTGGTTGCATATTTGTCAGCAATTTGGTTACGTTCCTCCCAGCTTGTTGCAGTAATAATTATGGAATTATGTGCTTTGACATCCCTTTGAATTTGGTCAGCCTCTCAGTCCAATTTTTTGGATAACCACCCACCCTGGTGCACGGCCCGATTGCAGAGTTGCCATTAGTGTGGGGCTCCTTTTCATGAGGTTATCTTTGGGTGGTTCACCATCCATTTGCATAATGATCAGGGGAGACTGGCTCTTGGAGGCCTTGAGCCCTTGCCCAGTTCATGCCCCATGTGTAAGTCTCAGGGAGTGTCCTTTGGCTCTTGATCGAGCTATCTTTCCATTCCCAAGTAAGAAAACACTGAAGAGGATGGCGGTATCCCTCATCACCCAGAGCGATCTCACCCACATAGTTGATGAGCGATGGGTGACAGCTCGTCCTCTTCAGATCCCACCCCCAATTTCCTCACTCACCTCGGCAGAACTGTTGTGGGGAATCAGTGAAATCTGTGCCAAGATTATTGAACTGAAATCAGTTGGATCTAATTTGGGTGGCAATTGGGCTGATGGCCAAAATAAAAATGGCTGTAAAAGCATGAAGAATGAAACATTGGCTGGATCACCTGATGGTTCCAATTTGACCCCAAAATCAGCAGAACAAATATCAGGTGCCATTGACGAGAGTCTAAAAACCTCCGATAGTAATTCAGGCGTTGTGCCCAATGGGCCTCTATTGACCAAATGAATGGTTAATTGACCAAGCGTGGGTGGGTTGGCCGTCCCAAAACTGTTCCCAACCAAATTGTCCCATACCTATATTGGATGGCCTTGGGGGATTCCCGTCGCTCATTTGGCCAAACGCCGTTGTGCTAACCATCAGAAATGTAATTGACCCCTGGTCCAGATATTTGAGGTCAAACTGACAGAGACTCAGCTGCCACCAAATTTTGTGATGATGGTTCCCAAAGAATAAACCCCCTCTACCATCCAATTTGCCAGTTAGGCTGAATTTGTGGATCCTGACCATGCTTTTACCAATCTACCACTATTTAATCAGTTGTAAGGCACTGAGAAGATTGTTGGTCAATTTTTCTTACTTTATTTCCCAAATAAAAAAATCTATTGAAAACCCCAAAATTTTATCTCCTTCCTTTCAACCACATTCCATATGGTGTTTAACTGGTGGTCTGCCGCTCTGCACTCTGGGTGGGCCTTACCAATTCTCTTGGTTACCATGATTCCCTCTATCGCCAATTGTGCTCAACGAGTCCAAAATTTTTGGCTCTACAACCCAGTTCTCAAGACCTTTCAGCAGCAATATACAGGGATTTTATGGCCCTATGTTCACCAACTACAAGAAAAAATTCCCCTCTCTTTTACCCCCAACAAAATGGTTTTAACAACCAAGAATCTCACAGAAACTATCCCAGTAGTTTCACCCCTGTTACCAGAACCCATGGGTCTGAAATCTATTTAGTGTGGTTTGCTGTTGGGATACTCCTAACCCTGACATTCTGCCACCATTTTGTAGTATCTTATTTCCTGGCTCCATATCAAGTCATATGGTTGGCAATGCCTCTGGCATTCTGGCTTGCTTTCTGAATGCTTAAAATCCTGACTGGCAGGCTGGTCTAAACTTCTTCTGCCGTTTCCATGACATAATCGACCAACCATATCTTCCAGCCACTTCTGTCTTGATTTTTGAATTTGGCGCCGCAGTAGTTACTCTCTATTAGATGAACGTGCAATCAGTTGTATGCTGTTTGTTGCTTATTTGGTCACTCTCTGACTTCAGGAGAAGCATCCGCTCTATTTTGGGAAAACTCCTTCAAACTACCCAAGAGGTGAAGATTGCATCTCCTCCTATTTCCTCCAGTCTGGGGAAAATATTGAGTATCCCTTCCCAATAAATCACCAATCAGGTTCTGGACGCACTCACCAAAGTACAAATGCGCACAACAATCGCACTCAATAACACTTCTGTGATATCTCAGGCCCAACAAGGTCTTGCATTGTTAGATGCTGTGGACAGGGAGGCTCATCGCTGGGTGAGAAGCCTTTTATGTTCTTCCACACAAAAAGGAGACCCTGCCTCCCTGATGGCTGTTGTATTAGCCTTAACCCCCTTTTGTCCCAATCAGACCATTTATCTAAACTGCTCTTTGCCATGGCTGAAGCCCCTAGTTTGGCTTCTTTGATCTCTACCTTTTGTGAGTTGGCTCCCGCGTCAGAACTATCTATCAACATTCTTCAGGCAGTCTTTAGAGCCAGTTTGGATACAGTTTCCGCTCACCACGTGGTTTAGTCTACCACCCAAGGATCAATAGATCAAATAGGCGTCACTGCAACTACTATCAAAGCTTTGCCTCGCCACGTTTCCTCATATCAGAAAGGGAATTTTTTGATAGGATTTCCTAATGATGGCACAGATGACGTGCCCAACACTAAAATAATAGCAGACATGGGTTCCAACCCTGCCAGAACTCCCTAGTCCGAGTTAGCATTCCCATAGATAACTTTTAACAATTCTGTTCAAGCCCTGACAAAGGAAACGATTAGCCCAGTCCTGGTCCTTCCAATTTTCGCTCCAGCTAAGAATCCTGACCCTGTTCCTGACCCACCTATCATTTCTTCAGTCGCCCATGAGTCAGTCATATCTCCCAATAAACAAAATTACACTTATTTTCTTGTACCCATGAGAATTAGTATTGGTTCCCACCATGTCTCCTTCAAAGCTCTAGTGGATACTGGAGCAGCGGGGAACTTCATGAGTGTAGAGTTGGCACAACAACTAAAACTGGATACGGATGTGGGCTCCTCAGTAATGGTGGCCTCCTCTGCTTATCAGTCTTTGTATGTTGTTCGCCGACCAATATACTTCTCATTTCACCAATATAACTTCTGCAATCATTTTTTTCAGCCATGCCAAACCTGGTATTTCCGGTAATCTTGGGGGTGGGATGGTGGCGCCAACAACATGTAAGGATTCATTTGGAATCAAATATGTTGTCATTTGCTAATGACGATTCAGAGGGAGAGTTCCCTCTGATCAACATCCTCAAGAAAATCCAAGGAACCAGCTCTATCGCCACCCTAGTCACTTCCGCGGGCATTCCAGCCAAGTTTTCCAAAAATTAATGCCATATCGCAGAATTTTTGACATGGAAAAGGCGGACCATCTGCTGAAACATACTAGGTACAATTCCGGATTTTGGACAACCGTGGAATTGGTGAACATCAATTGCCCGTTGTATCCCCATATGGCGGAAGAAGAAGTTGCACTCAATACCTGGTTGGACAATATGTTGAATAAGGCTGGTTGTTTAAAGAAACGTCTCCCATCACTTCCCCTATTGTCTTTGCATGAAAATTAGATGGATCGCTCCATCCTTGCATAGATTATGGTCACCTGAACAAAATCACAGTTACAGACCCCTACCCGTTGCCCCTGGAGCAGACAATCAATCAGGCAATTGCCAAATCCCAGGTGTTCTCAAAACTTGACCTGGTGAATGCTTTCAATCAGATTCAAGTAATGGAAGGATAAGAATGGCTGACTGCAATCTGAACAAGGCGAGGCATTTTCAATTTTGCATAATGCCCTTCAGGCTGAAAAATGCTCCCGCTACATTTCAACAAATGATTGACAATGCGTTAGGGGATCTCCAGTTTTCCTGTGCTATTGCTTGTATCGATGATATCCTAGTTCATTCCCCAACTCCTGAGCAACATGCTATCGACTTAGAAGCAGTAATGGTTGCTTTGCATAAAGCAGGCCTGTTCCTCAAAGCTTCCAAATGCGAGTTTTACAAGGAAGAGGTTACATTTCTTGGAAACTTGGTACTTAAAGAAGGGGTCGCCATCCCCCCCCCCCAACAAATTAGATGCAATATGAGAATGGCCAACACCAACTACAAAGAAGCAGCTTCGAAGTTTCTTGGGTACTATCATTTTCCTAAAGAAATTTTCCCCCGCACTTTCCCAGTTGGCCGCCCCGCTCCACCCCCTCACAGGGAATAACGTACCATTTTGTTGGAACCCTGAATGCCAGCAGACATTCAAATCAATTAAATAAGTGTTCATGTCTCCTCCCATTTTGAAACATGCTGATCCCACCAAACTGTATATTATTGCATGCGATGCTTTGTTGGTAGCTGTGGGTGCAGTGCTGCTTCAGGACTATAATGGTCTCGAACATCTGGTCGCTTATTTCTCCCAAAAATTCACCGCTATGGAGCAGTCCTGGGCCATCTATGACAAGGAACTGGCCGCTGTTGCATGGGCATTAACTCATTGGTGGTACCTGTTGCAAGGTGCTCGTCATGAGTTAACAGTTCACACAGATCAATAAGATCTCTTGTATTTTTGCAAACCCCAAAAATTGGCACACTGGCAAGCCTGAACCTATTGGGACCTGTGCAGTTTTAACTTCAAATATGAATTCATCAAGGGTTCACTAAATGTCCTTCATGATTTCCTAAGCTGTAGTCCCGATCACTGCCCCTTGGAGCCTGAGGAAGAAAATCTTGTTACCATGATCCCTGCCACTCAAATCCTATCAATTGCTCCCTCCGTTGTTTCCTCCACTGCATTGTCACCTGACGATACATTATTGGCCCAGGTGCTAACTGGTCAAATGGCCTGCCCTGAGGGTGTGGAGTTGATTGAACACTTGACTCACTTGAGCCTCAAACACTCCCTATATCCTTTAGAAGAAGGTCTTATCTACTTTTGTTCTCATGTTTGGGTGCCTCCCTCCTTCCGCCTGAATGTATTCCGCGCACACCATGATCCCCCCACAGTTGTACACCACGGTAACAAGAAATGCATCAACCTGATCAAGCGAACATTTAATTGGGAAGGACTGACCAAAGAGGTTCTGACTTGGATCACCAATTGTGTTACTTGTGCTAGGTCCAAGTCAGATCATTCCGGAAAAAATGGCCTCCTGCACCCTTTATAACAGGCGGAGGGTCATGGACCTCAGTGTCCATATATCTCATTGTCAAACTTCCCTGCTCCAATGGTTTCACAGCGGCAATGGGTGTGGTAGATCACTTTGCCAAATTTTTCCTGTTCATTCCTTGTACTTCTGCGATTATGTCAGAAGAAATGGCACATCTATTCATTTGCCATGCGTTTTTGATGTTCGGCCTTCCCCAGGAAATTGTTAGTGACAAGGGTACCCAGTTTACCGCCCATTTTGGAGCGAACTCTTGTTGATCCTTAAGACAACCCCTGTCAATCCATGGCATATCATCCCCAGTCCAACGGCCAGACCAAGCAGGTTAACCAAGTTCTTGAACAGTACCTGCATTGCTATGCGGTAGCAGCGCAAGATACCTGGGCCAATGACCTGCCTCTTGCCCAATTTGCATATAATAATGGGACTCACGCTTCCACAGGTTTCTCACCATATGAAGCAACGTTGGGTTATAACCCATCATTCTCAGTCGGGGCAAGCTTGTGACCAAAAAGTGCAAGCTGCCACAGATCATGCTGGCCATATTCGATCAACCCAAGCTTTAGTGTGGGAACACCTTACTAAAGCTATTGATGACTATAAGTGATTCGCGGATTGTAAGCGCCTTCCAGGTCATGACTTTAAGGTGGGTTCTTACATCATGCTCAATGCCCACCATTTTCAAATACAAACCCCTTCCCACAAATTTGCCAGCAAGCGTTCAGGTCCCCACTTAGTGGAGGAGGTATTGGGTAATGGGGCGTTTCTATTGAAGCTTCCCACGCATTGGAAGCAACACCCAGTTTTCCATGTATCCCAGCTGTCACCCTTCAAGGGTGTGATTCCCACAGACCTAGAACCAATCGTCAGCAAACAACAAGGAGGAAGCCGAAGTGGAGGCCATCCTGGAATCTCAGAAGTTGTGACGATCAGTCTAATACCTTGTGGCCTGGAAAGGATATCCAGCTTATGAAAACAGTTGGGTCAAGGCACACGATTGCGCGAATTGTATGGACCTGGTTGACGCTTTCCACACATCCCACCCCAAGGCTCCCCACCCGCTGAAGAAGGCCACGACAATTATGGCTATCAAGTTACCCAAAGCACATAAAAATGTGGCTCTGGTGCAGTTTCCCGGTGGGGGGCCATCCCTTTGGGAAAAGGAAAGGGTAATGTAAGTCTCAGGGAGTGTCCTTTGGCTCTCAATCGATCTATCTTTCCATTACCAAGTAAGAAAACACCAAAGAGGATGGTGGTACCCCTCATCACCCAGGGCGATCTTGCCCACGTAGTTGATGAGTGATGGGTGACAGCTCATCTGCTTCAGATCCCACCCCCAATTTCCTCACTCACCTCAGCAGAACTGTTGTGGGGAATCAGTGAAATCTGTGCCAAGATTATTGAACTGAAATCAGTTGGATCTAATTTGGGTGGCAATCAGGCTGATGGCCAAAATTCAAATGGCTGTAAAAGCATGAAGAATGAAACATCAGCCAGATCGCCCAACGGTTCTGATTTGACCCCAAAATCAGCAGAACAAATATTGGCGCCATCGAAGAGAGTTCAAAACCCTCCAATAGTAATTCAGGCGTTGCGCCCAATGGGCCTCTATCGACTGAACAAATGGTTAATTGACCAAGCGTGGGTGGGTTGGCTGTCCCAAACCCATTTCCAACCAAAAAGTCCCATACCTATATTGGATAGCCTTGGGGGATTCCCATCGCTCGTTGGGCCAAACGCTGTCATGCTAACCATCAGAAACATAATCAACCCCTGGTCCAGACGTTTGAGGTCAAACTGACAGAGACTTAGCCTGCCGCCAAATTTTACGATGATGGTTCCCAAAGAATAAACCCCCCTCTACCATCCAATTCGCTGGTTAGATCAAATTTGTGGATCCCAACCACGCTTTTACCAATTGACCACTATTTTAATCAGTTGCAAGGAACTGAGAAAATTGTTGGTCGATTTTTCTTACTTTATTTTCCAAATATAAAATTCTATTGAAAAACCCCAAATTTTTATCTCCTTCCTTTCAACCACATTCCATATGGTGTTTACCTGGTGGTCTGCCGCTCTGCACTCTGGGTGGGCCTTACCAATTCTCTTGGTTACCATGATTCCCTCTATTGCCAATTGGGCTCAACAAGTCCAAAAGTTTTTGGCTCTACAACCTGGTTCTCATGACCTTTCAGCAGCAATATACAGGGATTTTATGGCCCTATGTTCACCAACTACAAGAAAAAATTCTCCTCTCTTTTACCCCCAACGAAATGGTTTTAAAAACCAAGAATCTCGCAGAAACTATCCCAGTAGTTTCCACCCCTGTTACCAGAACCCCTGGGTCTGAAATCTTTTCAGTGTGGTTTGCTGTTAGGATACTCCTAACCCTGACATTCCGCCACCATTTTGTGGTATCCTATTTCCCAGCTCCATATCAAGTCGTACAGTCAGCAATACCTCTGGCATTCTGGCTTGCTTTCTGGATGCTTACGCATCCCAACAGGCAGGCTGGTCTAAACTTCTTCTGCCGTTTCCATGACATCATGCTAGAGTTGGGCAGCGCATGTGCATCTGTGTTAGCTTCAGAAATGACTTCCCCCATATGCGCCAGGCGTGAGATTTGAAGTCCAGTAGGCCCATGCCTCTTTTGTTCTTTGGTTTTGACAGGGCTTCCAGTGGAATTGGTGCCACCTTCGCCTTGAACCACAGGAAAGTTTGGAGCATTGACCTGATTTTCTTCTCTAGGTTTGGGCTCATCGGCAGCATGTGAGCAACATACCATAGCTTAAAGAAGATGAAAATGTTTATCGCCTGCACTTTCACCTTGAGGCATAGTCTGACACTTTTCCAGCATGACATTTGGAATGATAAGTTTGTCAATACTTCTTGTTCGGTCTCCAGTACAGCTGGTCCCTTGCTTTGAAGAGTATCCTGAGGTATCAGACTGTCTGGGAGCTCATAATTGGTGTTGTGTCAGTTGGCCGGCTGAAGTTTGGGTTGCTGACCCTCATCACTGAGGTTTTTGCAAAATTTATTTTTGTGTTCAATGCAAGCTGATAAAGGTTTAATAGATCCTTGGCGCCCTGGAGGTCAGTCTAGGAGCTTATTCCTACAGCTGTATCATCTGCAAATGCTAGCATCTTCAGTGGCATTTGGTTAGGGTGGACTAAACCCCAAAGCTTCGTGTCTGCTGCTGCCAGTAGAATGTTAGCTGCAAAGTTGAATAGTATTGGTGACATGGGGTCTCCCTTGGCGGAGACCTTGCCTGACAGAGATTTTGTTAGTTGCACCATCCGCGACCATAACCTTCATTACCAGACCTGAGTATAGCATTGTTATCCATGCCCAAAACGTGTCGGGGATACTGACCACCTTTAGTGCCTCATGTAGGAATGACCACGCTACTCAGTCATATGCCTTTTCCATGTAGAGGAACATAAGGTATCCTTGTTCAATGCCCCTCATGTCATGGAGTATGCTTTGACTGAACCTATGCTGTCCCATATACTATGGCCTTTAATGAAACTGTGTTGGTCCCTATGGAGTGTGCATGGTGATGTTGCCATCAGCCGATTAGATAGTATGCGCGTGAGCAGTTTATAATTGGCATTTGATAGTGCAATCAGGTGCCAGTTCCAAAGTTGGCGTCTGAGGCCTTTTTTGTACAGAAGTACAATTTGAGTCTCATGTCCTCCCAGAACTTGTTTTCCATGGGTCAAACAGTGGTTGAAGAGGGCTTTGAGCTCCGGCGTGATGTGGTCTCAGAATATGCTGTATATTTCTGCACACATATTGTTGGGTTCTGGTGCTTTCATTCTTGGTGACTCCTTTAGCACCCTCTTAACTTCATCGATAGAGATTTTGGTGGATAGCTTGGCGACATCTTCCAGCATACAGCCACCCAGTGCCATCTTGGTCAGGTCAATAAGGGTTTTTGTCGCCAATTTGCTTGTTTCTCGCTGTTGGAAGAGATTGCCATAAAAAAGCTTGACTTCATGCTTGATCGTTTCAGGGTATGTTGATACTTCCCCATCCGCTGTCTCCACTTCCTGTACCCTAGCCTTAGTTCAGATTTCCTTGAGGTGTTTAAGGCCCTCTTTGGTCATCATCCCCACTAAGCTCTGATATCAGTAAGTTGCATTGGTCCATCTCTCTGAGTCTTGTTTCATCACTATACTGAATATTTTTTGTGCGTTGTTCATTACTTGCTCCACCAGTCCTCGCTGTTCCAGCGGGTGAGCCTCAGGCTTTGTAATTTAGACTTCAGTTTCTTCACGGTGGCTGTTTGCTTGTAGAAGGTCACTTTTTCAAACTTCATACTATCATGTTTCATCTTCTTTTTGATCTGGGTCCATCTTTCTAGCAGGTCTAGCTCTGGGTTGTTGTCTAGATAAGCTATTAGCCAATCCAGTCCTGCATCTACCATTTGGCGCCAATCCCCCATTCCTCAATGTGGCTCATGCCAGTTGCCACTTGTGGTTCCTTGGAGGTTTATCAAGGTCGATCTCCACCTGGATGACCATGTGGTCACTTTTGGCATTTATGCTAACCTCACTGTTGGATGTCATTGGCTTGAGATCTGATGACACTAGGATGTATTCTAAGTATGATCCTGACAGTGGGGATCCGGTGGCATCATATGTCCACCGCATTACATTGGCTGGGTCATTGTCCTCTTCATCAATTGTTAGGCGCATCCCCAATTTAACTAGGTAATCGAGCATCTCATCAGCTTTACTGTTGGGGCGTTCTCTCATCGGGTATGTATCCCAACTCACATTCATCCAGTAGTTCAGGTCACCTGCTATTACAGTCATCACTTTGGATGGCACTTCTGCTAAGAAATCCCAAAAAATACAATTTTGTGGAGCTTCGGCGGGGGATAGACTGCTACCACCCATATGCTCCTGCCAGTTTCTCTGTTTGTAGCCGTCGCTATCAAGATCCTACTGGTGCAAGTTTCTTCCACAAATTCCAGGTCTATTTTCTTGTATATTGCGACTATTGCCAATGGTCCATCCATAGGGCTTGGTAGCCTATCTGGCGGGACCACAGATGGTTTTTTTCGTCGCAGTATGAGCTTGGCACCATTTCTTTTTGGTTACCAGCTTGTGTTTCTGAAATAAAAATTAGGTCAATATTATTATTAGTTTTTAAGTGGTGCATTTTCCTCCTCCTCATTTGTATGCTCACCATCCCCCGAGCATTTGTAGTTGCTATCCTCATTTCTGGCTGCCCAACCCATGGGTATGAGGTTTAGCATTGTCTGGGTTGTGAATTGAGTCATGTACAGAGGTCAGGTTGGTTGTTGGTGGTGGTGTTGATGGTTGGTGGGGTGTGATACTTGGTTTTCAGGGTCAGTTGGTTGGGACTGGGATTATGTTCCTGAGCATCCTGTGCACTGGGAATTCAGTTGCCATCCCCATCTCCCTGTTGATGGTTAATGGGGATGGTTTTATAATTGGGTCTGGGTGCCCCTTGTTTTCTTTGGGTGGACTGAAGGATTTGCCCTCATCTATTGGCTGGATTCGCACCCCTTCATTCAATTTATCAGCAGAACTCAATTTTTTAGTCAGCGATTGCCCAGCCAATTTTGTCAATCTTGACTTTCCTGAAAATTTTTCTCCAGTCACCTTGGGCTCATTCACCGATGACTTCCAATTCATTTTTATTCCCTTTCATCTTGTCAGGCTTTGATTTCAACTTGTTGGAATCCTGTGGTTGCCCATGCTTGGAAGACTTCTTTGGGTTCGCCTTCTGCCATCTCTCCTCCTCCCAGACTGTCCATTCCGCTTAGGTTGGATGTTTCTCTGCTGGTCCTGGGCTGGTTTTCTTATCCATTGCATAATATTCAGGGTTCAGATTTATAAACAGTTCATCCTCTGCTTCAGGTTGTTTTGCCATTTCCCATTCCCACGCCTCTCTGTGTGACAGGTCTAATTATTGTCATTGGCATTTCATATCTGCTACCTCCATTAAGTTTTGCAGGATCCATTCTCTGGCTTTTGGGTGGAAGAAGGTATTGGTGCCCACCTTGATAATTCCCCCGATGGGGTCATATTTGTAATCCTGAGTAGTTTTACCTTTATGATGGTGGCATTGAACCATAGTGTGGCCAGTCTGATAGCATAACCGGCACACTTGTTTGGCATCCTCCTGTTTGATGTACAATACCCTATCAAGGCCAGGCAGGCGGATGAATCTGGGTAGAGCAATCTTATTTGGTTTCATCCAGGGGGCCAGTTTGTACAGCGCTTCCACTGTCTGAGGGTTGAGGCACTTCGTGATGTAATCTCCACTGTCTTGGCGGAATTTGCATACTTCCCCATAGTATGACAACCTGGTCCAGATTGCTTTGTGCACCCACTCCTGTTTGCAGTCGGTGAGGAGGTTCTGGAAGGTAACCCATCTTGCCGTTTGGTTGGCGTATCTGGTTGGCTCCGTTCACAGATAAATCCTCTTGTACTTGATGCTGATTTTGAGGAGCTTCTTGCAGTCCAACTCACCTGGGATCACTATATCTATATAGCCCTGTTTAGGGACCCAGTGATGATTGAAGTCCCCCCAGCTAGGACTTCGTCTAGTTCCTGATAAATCAACAGAATTTTATCAGACTATTCTTTCTCCTCCACTAGTTGCAGGTGGATTTGGATAGCATCTTTAAGGTATGATTTCAGTGCCTGGCGATCTGTAAAGCCCCCACTGATCAATTGACTAATGTATTCAATGTGACTCCCTGCTCTGTTCCAGGTGTTGTCCTCATTATGCACCACTGCTGCGCTGTACAATTTTGATTTTGCACTTGGTTTGGGTATGTCAGCGGGGGTCTTTCCCTTCAGAATCCAACTTACTGATTTGTCGAGGCTGAAACCCTGGATGAGGAATGCTTCAAGTTGGCGACTTTTGATACCATGGCAGTTGATACTTTTAGCCATTTGCGCTCCAATCTCCAGGCTCTGCCACTCTAGGGCATCCGCTGGTGAGAACCCCAGTTGGTACCATTTGAGAGCGGATTCTGGGCCACACATTGGGTGGAGGTATTGTTGGAGGACCTCCAGCATAATCAAGCTACGCTGACACCAGTCCCTTACAGTAATGCTGTTCCAGCCCCTATCTGTGAATACCCATGCCATGTCCGCCTGGAACCCCTGCTTCACACCATTGAAATGCTTCTGAGGGGGTGAAGCCTTTGGCGGTGTATGGGGCAGCTATCATCAGTTCCAGGAAGGATTGCTTCCAATCCCAGATAGTTTCAATGCAGATCCCCGCTTTGAGCCATTCTCAGCCCAAGTCTGGGGTCATGACCCCTTTCATTGCTGTTGCTGCCTGTGGTGAGATCTCGTGCTCCATCCACAGTTGGGCTGATTGGGGGTGAACCCCACCACATCCCAGTCTGCAGCCTCAGTGAAGTGTTGCAGTGTCATGCCAGATTTTCCACTTTGTGATTGGAAATGGGTGGCCTCTGAGGGTTTCATGAATTGGCTTGGTCACCCCCAGTTCTGCCCATTCATGCACTAGGTCCATACTGGCCCCCGCTTGGAACCAGTATTTTATCTCCATCGGTGTGAATCTGTTGGTGGACCAGTTGATGGCCTCTTCTGGTGACCAATCCTGAAAGGGTCCCCATTCCACTGCCTTTTCCTTTGTCCAGCCCGCTTTCATCAGGTCTGATGCGGTGGCAGGTGGAATATGGGTATATGACCAGTGTAAGGCCTCAGTTGCCTTGAACCCAGCTGCAATCCATGGTAGTGCCTCCTCTGGGGAGAAGGTAGTGTTGTACCATTCCAGTGCCATGTCCACCAGAATGGAGTATCTGGCCCATTCAAGAGCTGTAGTTGCATTCAGGAAACATCTAGCATATTCTGCTAAATTTGTTGGGTTGAGGCCCGAGCTCCTGACAGCTTGGGCATAACATGCCATAATGCCCACCTTGTTGTATTCCATCATGTTTAATAGGTTAATGCTGGCCTCCATCCAGGCTTTTTATCCATCAGTTTTAAATCTTTGCGGATGGCGGCCTCTATCACCTTGTAGTCCACATGGGGATTTTCATCCACTCCAGGGCATCTTCAGTTTGAACTTGGGATGCCTTGAATTGTACCACCATATCAATTGAGATTTGGGTGTCAAGCCAGCATTTGGCCACTTTGGTGGAAAATTTATGGTCATGCCATATAGCCACAATGGCTGGCTTGATTCCTTTAGAGACCCACTGAGTCACCATAGAGTATGGAAACTGGAGGGCCTCCCATTGTTTGACCTTGTGGGTGGACACACCTTGACATGCTAACATGTCTGACTGGATTGGTGTAAATTTAACTGGGTCCCTGGCTGTCAACTTGACCGCTGTCAGGGTTTCCACCCCTTCCAGTAATACTTTAAGTTTTTTTGCTGATCCCTCTCAGGTGTCCAATCCCTCAGATTCAGTCCCCAATATAGTCACCCCCACTTTGGTTGGTCCTCAATGGATCAGCTTAGTTCAGTGATTGGATATTTGGGATCAGCTGTTGATACATTGTTGAGCTATGGCCCCTGTCAGAATGCCTTCATTGGGGATTGCGCCCGATTGCATATCGGGCATTCCACCCAATAAGTTACTCATGCTACCAAATCAATTTTGGTCAGGGACCATTTGCCCCCCTGACTGGGCTGTTTCAGGATTGGCATCTGACTTGTTCTTCACCTGAATACCCTGAGCTGATTCAGTAAGTTTCTCCATGTCAGAAGAAAGCTTTTTATTGCTTGACTCCATTGGTTTGAATCACCAATTTTTGTTATTCAAATCTGAGTCAGTTTTGGATCCTACCAATACCTCATCTGGGTTTTTTGCATTATTGGCAAGAATTTTCTCACCCTGTGAGGCCCCAGTCCCCCTGCTGATTGAGGTTCACTGGGGAATATTCCCAATTCTGCTGTTCTTGGCATCAGGCCTCACTCCTGGAAGGTTGCGCTTGTTGTCTGGGTGTCATTGGGCATTGATCCTAGGGAGTCAACCTCATCATTTGCGCTATTTGTTAGGGCTCCATGACCCATCAACATGTTTGCTTGTTTCATTGTTGTTTATGTCACCAGTTCATTACTTGGCACATATATGGTGGAATACCCAGCCCCAATTCTAGTTGTGTTGGGGCTTGGGCTGGTGGGAAGGTCAGCAGATGGTTCATCCATCTCAGCAACCTTGGTATTATTCTTAATAAAACTCACTATCAGCGTGGGCAAGTTGTCCATTTCTATGTGCTGCGCACAGATGGGTGGCTAGACTTCCTTATGCTTGGTTGGTTGGCCTTTGTTCACTGTTCTATAAAATTTCAGTGCGTTATGGCAGTTGATTGCTCTCTCAATTCTTGTTTAATTCACTTTTTGTTATAAAAAGTGATATTTGTGTGAGAGAGACAAGAGCCGATTATGCTAGAGGAGGTATTTGTAAAGTCAATTGGGGTTTTGATACAAAGTTTTAATTTAGATTAACTTGGTAATTGAGCAAAGACCACTGCCGCTTAACAAAACCATTTAAAATATCAAATAAAAAAATAAACTGCTCAGCTGTAACAATTTAGCTTACCATCAAGAACATATAGGGTTTTTACTTCTTGTATATAAACCTTTTTTTACTATGAAAATGATACTTTTTAAAATTTATAGACCTTTTCGGGCATGCACAACACCTCACTAAAGTTTCATCACAATTGGTTGAATGGTTTAGGAACACATATGGGACAAAGAAACAACAAAACATATGATGAACCATACATTCATATTTATATATATACTAGCATCCATTACCTGTGCTTCGCTACGGTTTATAGTTTACCAGATGATTCTAAATAACCGACTTTAAAAAAGGAGGTTATCAATTGGACATGTATGTATGTTTTTTCTTTTTTTATGTTTGTTCGCGCATAACTCTGAAAGTACTGGACCAATTCGGATGATCATCTTCAAAAATAGAGGATGCTCCAACTTAGGTTCCATTTTACTTTTGTAAGTATTGGTCAAGTATCTGCCCATTAAATTAGTAAGTATATCAAAATGGACTCGGAAGCGATGGATACTTGTGGGACTAATAAACTTCGGATAAACTTAATTCCGGTATCGGTGAAGCGATAGCTTTGAAGCACTTTTTATAACCTCCTCTAGCATAATCGGCTCAGCTTTTGGCTCTAAACTTAAATTTTAAATTGTCGGTTGTTCGAATCCTAGCGCAATCACTTAGATATGTCCTATGGCTGGGGGGTATGTTAAAAATTCAGGCAGTATGAGATCATAGTGGGACGAGCTTAAATCATTATAGATGGCTATCGTTTTTGCATAATTTGACCAATAAACTCATCTAAATTTGATAAAATGAATTATAGATAGCGATCAATAAATTTACCATAGATTGACTAATAAAAGCAACCAAATCGAATAAAATGAATTACTGTAGATGGCGATCAGTAAATTCAGCATAAGTTGACCAATAAAATCATCTAAATTTAATAAAATGAAGTATTGTAGATGGTGATCAGTAAATTTAATATAATTTGACCAATAAAAACAACTAAATTTAATAATGTGAATTATTAGTATATTTGTTTATAAGAAACTATATATAATATACTTTTTATTTGAGGTGGGCTGACCTGGGGATGATACTGCACTGATGAAGGATAAAGGGGATTTGAATTAACAGGAAAAAAAGGATAAAACCTAAAATCTCCATGCTCAGTGTATGATAGGCCAGGAACTCCATGGACCGCCTTTGTTATTTGCTATCTTGGTTTGGGGCATTGGTGCACATTACCAACACAGTCATAATTGTCCCCTATCCAAAGTTCATCTACCAGAATCGAACTCGGGGAGGCAGCGGTAGAGGTCCCTATTCTATCACTGGGGTATCCTCCTCTACTATATATAATATATATACAATGAGTTTTAATTTTATAGAGAAATAGTAAGGGGTCAAAAAGGATATATAGAGATAGTGATATTTAATAAAGTAGGAAAAAGAGATACTTTTAAAAAAATACTTATTTTTTGGGGAAAAAGAACTGGGAAAAAGAACTTTCCCAAAAAAATTTTAAAAAAAAACCTCCTTTAAAAAAAAGCTCTAAAAAGTATAAAATAATTGAGAAATTATGCCTCCTCAATAAAACCCTTTTGGAAGTCAGCACCATATTTTAACTGACTTATAATAGGTATTTATAATTTATATACTCAGTACTATATATTCTAAGTTGCTTATAGTTTACATTTAGACCCAATCCAGACATAAGATATAATTTGTATTTGTGAGTAAAATTTTATAAGTCAGGTTGGAAGATGGCACCGACTTCAAAAAAGGTTTTATTGAGGAGGCATAATTTCTCGATTATTTCATACTTTTTAGAGCTTTTTTAAAAAAGCTCTTTTTTTCTCAAAAAAAATTAGATTTTAGATTGGTAGATAGCTATTAATAAGTTCAGAAACCATTAAACCTATTAAATATTCCAATCTCTAACCACTTAGCTAAAATCAATTAAGCCTGCCAAATTAACTAAATCACCAAACACTTACCTGAAACTATTGATCCCATCAAATCAACCAAAAAATAAACCACCACTCAGCAAAAACCAATTAATGAACTTGCAAGCAGCCAAAAACTACCAACCCCTTATCAAAACCTATGAAATTATTGAATAAAATGAATATGAAATTCTCAGTTAAATTGGTATCTAATTACTATTAGAAACATAAATGTTTTAGATCTTGTATAGAATTTATAAAAAAAGGTATATTACAATTCCTACTGCTGCCTCCCCGAGTTCGATTCCGATACTGGAACTTTGGGTAGGGGACGATTGTGACTGTGTTGGCTTTGCGCACCAATGCCCCGAACCGAGATAGCGAATAGCAAAGGCGGTCCATGGAGTTTCTGGCCTATCATACGCCGCGCATGGAGGCTTTCCGGATTTTATCCTCCTTTCCATTCTTTCGATTTCCCATTAATCGGTGCGGTATCATCCCCAGGTCGGCCCACCTCGAATAAAATATAAAAATATATTACAATTCCCAGACTTTATAAAGCAGTTGTGCCAAGTTTGGTGATTTTTGGTTATTTGCTCGAGATAATGCATCCAATATAAATAAATAAACAGGATGATGATTTTGTAAAGAAAATTCTAGGCTAATTCTTGTTGATACCCAGTTTAACACAGATTTGTTTGTGGACTTAAAGTTTACCTGATGATCCTAATCAATTCTTTTTTATATTGGTATATGGTTATCAATACTATTAAAAATCAAATTATATTGAATCAATATAAAATTACCAACCACTCAGCCATACCCAATTAAACCTATCAAATTAACTAAACCACTAAACCACTTAGCTAAAACTATTAGATACCAAATCAGCCAATCACCAACCGCTTCATAAACCAAAACTAATTGTATCGAAACAACCAAAATCACCAACCACTTACCAAAACCAATTAAAGTATCGAATTAACCAATCACTAACTTCTTTATTAAAACCGTTAAGCTTATTAATCAACCCAAAACACTAACCGCTCACCAAAACCATTTAAACTAACAAATCAACCGAATATCAAACTTCTCAGCCGTAACAATATACCGATTTCCAATAACATCTAAGATTTTCACTTCTTATGTATAAACCTTATTTTATTATGAAAATTAAAAATCCGGCTTCGAGGTGCACACGGACCCCCTCCCATCCACCTATAGCCAAATTTTCAGATCTCTACATGCTCTAGTTTTGGCTGGGCATCGCACACACACACAGACACACATTTGCTTTTATATATATAGACTAGCGGAGTTACCCGTGCTTCGCTACGTTGTCTATAGAATTTCAGGTGATTCGAATTGATTAGTTTAGATTTTATATTATATAGCAGGAACCCACAGTTTCACCTACAAGTATTATTATAGCTGCTAGAATTTTATTAAGTACTTTTTTAAAAGTAAAGTATCAAAATATTTCTACTAATACTTACATCATAATTACACAAAGTTCATGGGCTACATCATGTTATTTTTTTTATTTTTAATTTCATTGTTTGATATACCAAGTTTGGTGGTACTAATAAAGGTATAATTTAAACCTCCAAAATATATAAAGACCAAAACTTTCTTTATTATAGAGCTTCTGGATAAACTATATTAAGTGTTCTTCCATTTGGAGTCAAGATATATAAATTGTCTCCATTTCCAACTCTTGAACAACCCACATACAGTTGACCATGAGAGAAGCATGGTTTCTGAAGATCAAGTCCTACAACTTTAAGCAATTGTCCTTGTGCCTTGTTGAGCTCATAGCAAAACTTAAACAACTGGGAATTGCAAACGTCTAAATTGAAATGGTACATCTGAAGGGATGATTGGTATCTGAGGAATGAATACTACTTTACCTGCAGCATGTTCTGTCATGATGGTGGCTTCAATAATATTTGGCATCAGTTTTTTTATTGAGAGTTTTGTTCCATTGCAGAGGGAAGGAGGATTCAGATTCCTGAGAAGCATAATTGGTACCCAAGCTTTAGCTCCAAGATATGTGTGGATACTCCAGGTGGCTCTAAGCTATTCAAAAACTCTGTTGTGTAGTTGACAGCTTCATCTGTATTACATGTTGTATCAATAGATTTATAGATTTGTAAAACACCAGGTAATTCTTGTATAAGCTGCTTATTGATGATGTTGACAGCTTCATTTCTTGGGGCAAGAATTGCTCTTTGGCACAGCTATATATGATCTATATAATACTGTGCCATATTTGGAAACATTGCCTCTTTCAACTGTTGTTGGTTTGTAATAATTCTTCCTATGCTTTCCAAAGCCACATGTCTATCATGGATATCTGATATCATACTATTATTTCCTAATTGAAGTAAATTATCAGCAAACTGCTGTGAAGAGGGATCACCATTTAGATGAACACATATATTTGTTGACAATACAAGTCTTTCAATGAAATTCCAAATGTATGAAGATTTGATGCAGGCTTGCATCTCATCTGCCCTGGTTCCACATGGAATAACTGAAAGTGTCTTCTGAAAGTCACCAGCTAACACCATTGTGATGCATCCCATTTTATCATTATTTTGTCTGAGGTCTTTTGAGGTAACATCCAATGCATTAAATGCAGATTTATATGACATAGTACATTTATCCTAGACAATGAGCCTGCAATTCTGTGGAACCTTATCCTTTTCTGAGTTTTTTGAAATGTTTCATGTAGAATTCTTTAAAGTTATCAGATTTAAGGATAACTTGGAGGCTGAGTGAGCTTTCCTCCCTCCTGTTAAAAGTGTGAAGAAATTTCAGATAAAGCAACAGTAGGAGCAATCATATTTCTCTGTCATACTTTTGCCAAAAGAAGATTAATAAGAAATGTTTTCTCAGTGCCACCTGGAGCATCTAAGAAGAATATGCCACTCTGCCTATTAGAAACTGCTCTAGTTATTTTATAAAATACCTCCTTCTGATCATGAACCATTTTGGCTCATTTTTCTCTATATATGCTATAAGCAAATTTGTGTCATAATTTCTTTCTATATCTACTTTGAGTTTTTGTGTGCCTGTTAGGGCACCCAGTGCAGGCAACTTTGCGGGATGGAACCCGGGGTACTGCCCCCCACCACACTGGGGCTGCACGAATCTAAGCATCACCAAAGTGGGCCCAACCGCGGGTGGGGTGGCTCACACCACCCCCAAACTGACATATTCTTCACTGTTTGGTATACCAGTAGCAAAGGCTACCCAGCCAGTTCAGAGATATGCCTCCCATCCCTTACTGCGAGAAATGAGACCAGACTGACCCCCAAGTTGGACTTACTTGAGGAAAGAGGATTTCCATAGCTTTCTACAGCTATTTCTAGCTATCGCTTGACTATGGCCAGGGAGCTTGTTGCCTGGATTCCTTCTGAAGGGAAGCAACTTTGGTTTCTGGAAAGCCATAGACCATACATCACATCCCCCATATTGTGCACCAGACCCTGAACCTCTCCTTGTCTGCAAGCAGACTTGGTGAAGCATATGCAGTCAGGATTTCTGGCCATGTGATATGACCAGAGGATAACTTACACCCTGTTTGGTATGCTTCATACCAAAGGATAACACTACTCCACACAGCATATGCTTCTGGACACTCTGTGAAGATGTGCTTTGCCATCTCCTCCCCTCTGCATACCTTACAGGCATACAAAAGGTCATCCTCCTTATGCTAATTCCACTTATGCAGAGTCACCCCAGTGACCAAAATGTTGCTGCGGAGTTGGAAGAGAAAGTTCTGAACTGGTATAGACCAGCATCCCTTAACCCTCCTCCCCCACAGGTCCATCAGGCTAGGTCACAATTTGCAAGTAATCTGGGACAAGTACATTGAGCAAAGCTCTCTGTCTTGTAGCTTCCAGAATCTGACGGTTGTGAAATCTGAGAGGCAGACACCGCTACCTCCCCCACCTTGAGCCAGTCCCAAAGGATGAAGAGGCTTTCCCATCTGGAGTATCTCCAGACTTCTCTTCCTTGTGGGAACACCCGCTGATCATGCCCTCCATGACCTTCTGAACGGGCTTCCCCAGCCTCTAATGCAGACAGAGAAGGAATTGCTTCCCTCCAGCAAGAAGGAAGTTCAGTTGCTTCCACAACATCCCATGCCTTTCTTACCAGCACCTTGGAGGTACTGGCAACATTATTAGCTGCTTCCACCATAAGCATCCTCCGGCCATCACCATCAAGGAGGTCCCCTCAGTAAACTGCCCCAATAAAGTTCTTGAAGGCCTTGCGCAGACAAGGTTCCATCTCCAGTCCCCAAGCTCCTCCCCAAAGGGGAATTGCCCGGATCCTTTCAATGGCTCACTCTCCACCCTCTAATCTACCCTTGCTGCCTACCCAAGCTCTAAAGTAATCCTTCCAGTAGCCTGATAGATTTCCCGCGCTTGGAATGGCCCCTTGATTGATGCCCCAGCTGACACTAAGATCCTTGTTCAAACTGTCCTTGCAAGCCTTAGAAAGGTAGTCCTCCAGTATTGGAGACCAAAAGATGGATTTTCCCTCCCAAGAGACCCATGCAATCCATTTCAGCTGCAGTTCTTTTATCATACTCCTGAAGTTAATCAGACTGATGCCCCACTTCTTCACCTCCTGACACAAATTAGAGTAACTGGTTTTTGACGCTTGCCCTCGCCAAATGAACTGAATGATTGAACTCTGTATTCTCCTGATGGAAGATGCTGGCGGTGGAACAAATCTGGCAATGTACCATAGTCTGGAAAGAATAAAATTGTTTATGACAATGGCCCTGCCCCAATAAGTTGAGCTATTGCCACTTCCAAGCTGATTTTTTAAGGTCCGCTTCAAGTTTGAGACAAATTTTGTGCGGTGATGTTTGCCCAGAGATGGGACACCCGAGGTACAGAAACTCCTCCCCTGTTGCCATCCAAGGAGATTGAGCTCTTTGGTGCCACACCCAACGTCGCCATTCTGCCAATGGGCCAAGCCCTGGATTTTTAAATATTGACCTTAGTTTTGCTTGCGTTTTGGTACATTTTCAGAATGTTCATTACCACCTTCTCTTCCTCCTCTGACAAAACATAAATCCACGTATCATCCG
Source organism: Massospora cicadina (assembly GCA_022478985.1). Lineage (NCBI taxonomy): Eukaryota > Fungi > Entomophthoromycota > Entomophthoromycetes > Entomophthorales > Entomophthoraceae > Massospora > Massospora cicadina. The sequence goes on from JAKSZP010006714.1 coordinate 56,872, forward strand.
CAAACATTGAATGAGAGTACTCCTCGCTGTTGATGGTAAGTTTTCTCCAGTCTGACTTTCTGAGAGCCACTGAAAGGGTCTCAATTGCAAGGACAAACAACAAGGGAGATAGAGGGTCTCCATGACGCACACCCCTACACACCTTAAAGGGGTGGGAGAGAACCCCATTGATATTGACAACTGATGAGGCCTCTTCATAAATCTCTTTAAGCAGTCTCAAAAAATACCCCTTGATTCCAACCCTACTTAACAAATCCCAAAGAAACTCATGATTTACCAGATCATACGCCTTCCCTTGATCAAGAAACAGTAGCCACCCCCTCTGGTCATACTGTTTACTTGTACACTCTTCTATCAGGTGAAGCAGCATCAAATTGTCAGTAATTGAGCGTCCTGGGATAAATCCATTCTGCTCTTTCCCAACAACGTCTGCCACAACCCCCTTTAGTCAATTGGTTATGATCTTCATTAAAATCTTATAGTCAACATTAAGCAGAGTCAAAGGCTGATAGTTCCCCATGAGGGAGGGGTCGCCCTTCTTATACAACACCACCACCACACCCTTTGAAAACGCCGGCTTAATTATACCAGAGGCTATGAGTTGATTGTAAAGCTCAGCAAGCATTTCAAAAATTTCTTCCCAAAATAACTTGAAGAGCTCCAAGATCAACCCATCCTCCCCAGGAGCCTTGCCATTCTTGCCCTTGCGGATGGCATCTGACACCTCCAATTTGTGGATCTTGCTACATAGGTGCAGCTGAGTCTCCTTTGGCAGTACCCCCAGTCCGCTTGAGAGTACTTTGGATGCCTCCAGGTCATTCTCAGAGGGGCCATAAAGGTCCTCATAGTAGGATTTGGCCACCTCAGCCATGTGAGCTGCATCCTTCACCTCAACTCCCCCATCACAAAGTGACAAGATCCTTGCTGAAGGTCTGAATGCCCCTACTGCCTTGCAGAGTAGGGCCACATTGCTGTTAGAATCTTCATACCATCTAGACTTTCTTTGTTTGAGGCGATCCACCATGAAGGCTCCCATCAATTTTGCATACAATTCAGCCTTGGCCATGTAGGCAGATGCCCCCACAACCATGGCCTGCTTGCAGGTACTCTTGAAGCTCCTCTCCAAGGTTTCATACCTTGAACACATGGCCCCTAGCTACCTCCCAAAGATTGGACAAGCCATCTTGAGATCAGCCTTCATCTGCAACCATTTTACTGGTGCATTAGGCTTCCCCACAATCTGGCTTCTCCACCACCTCACCTTCTTCCTCATGATATCCTGAAGTGGACTCCACTTCAGGAGTTCAGGGTTCAGTCTCCAGATCCCTTTCCCTGCAGAAGCAACCTGAGGGTCACTGATCTGCAGTTCCAGGGGTCTGTGGTCTGAAGCACCTGGATCATGATTCCAAAGGATCAACTTGCAGCGACTCAGGAGAGGCTGGGGCACTGACACAAGGTCAATGCGGGAGAAATGATCCCCCTGGATGTGAGTCCACCCAGTCTCTCCTTCCTCACCACGGCCAGCTCTCCACACATCCAGTAGGCCAAGGTCAATTATTAAACTGGCCAACTCGTGGGCTCCAGGATCAGAACTCCAGTTGCCTGAAGCCCCAACCCTGTCATCCCTAAGGCAGACACAGTTCATGTCTCCCCCCAGCACTACCAACCCCCCGATGCCTTCCTCCTGGATCCTTAGGCCAACCTTATGGAAGAAGGCCTTCCATTAAGATCCATAATTGGGCGCGTATATTCTGATAAACCAAATTGATTCCTCTCCAAACAGTGACATTACTGCCACTGCTCTTCCAGGAACCAGTACTCTTTTATCCAACACCTTAACCTTGTCCGCCCACCAGACCAAGATACCCCCTTTGGCTTCTCCCCTCCCTCTTTCCCTCCCCTAAGGGCGAGTATAAGTTTGGTTGATCCACCAAATGAGAGTAAAATGATTGTTTCAGAGGGAACTGGAAAGCCCAGTCCTCTTCCACCCCAGGTTTGGACTTAGTCTCAGTGAGAAAGCTGATATCTATCCTGTGTTGTTGCAATTAGAGTTTCACCCACTGCCACTGCTTGAGTCCATTCAGACCCCGCGCATTAGCAAATTCAACCCTGGTCACCATAGGTTCAAAACTGAAGAGGCCTCGGTGTCAGGATCTGGTGGGTCCCCATCCTCTTTCACCTCAGCTGGTTTAGCAGGACCACGTTTCTTCCTCCCCTTTCCAGTACTAGACTGGGCAGGGGGGTGGAGGCTGCTCAGTCACAACAGCCTCCAGAATCTTACTATTGCCAGGGTCCTCAATAGACCCCTCCGCTTCAGTTGGAGGCATTGGGTTAGAAGGCATTGGCCCACTATTGCTAGCAGGCAACACCTCCCTCACCTCCACCTCTTCCCCTATGGGCCTCGCGCGCTCTGTCACACCCACATCCCTTATGATCACCCGCCTCTTATGCAATTGAGTGATTGGAAGAACCCCATCCATTTGGGAGGTGACTGCCTCCATAATGTTCTTTGCGGACTGTGCCAAAGCGCCACTCAGCTCGATTTGGAGTCTAACTGCTTTCATCGCCTTCTGGGAATGTTTTGACTCCTTGTTGACCTTTCTCGCGCTTTTCAGCACTCAGTCACCGCCTCCGAGGTGATGCCAGCTGCAGCCTCCTCCCTTGCTTTGGCTGACATCTCAGTTAGCTTCTCCAACGCCTTCTGGAGAGACAACTTGTCCTTCTCAGAGGGTGCCATTATTGACACCCCCGCGCTAGGCCCGCTAGGTTTGGCCACTGCTGCAGTAAATTGAACCTGAGGACATTTGGCTCTGATGTGCCCCTTTGCACCACACAAGAAGCACCTGTCCAGAGGTACCACAGGGACACTCCAGGTCCCCACAGTGACTGAATGAGGTAACTACCCATATGATTTTGAAAGTTCAACCTTCAAAACCCAGTCCCCAGATCCTACAGTGAACTTTTTCAAGCTACCGTCCTTCTGCTTCAAGTTCTTTACCAGCTTGTTCTTATTAAAGGAAATCACTCTGCCAAAGCCTTTCAGTTGAGACATCATGGCCCCTCTAGTGATAACAGGTGGTACGTCCCTCAGAATGAACTTTCTGATCTCAGTGCTGATGTCAAGACATACAGCCTCCTCATTCTTTGTGCTCAAACTGGCAGCTAAAACCTGTTCCTTTTGAAGCTTAGACTGGAAGGTCATAACTTTCAACCCAGGAGCCAAAAGTGAAATATGGAGTGGGACAAACTTACACACCTCAATCGCCCTGACCGTGAGCATCTCCTTAGACCATCCAGTCTTCACTTCCATGGCGTGAACCCTCTTAAGGCTCTCCACCATGCTCGCCATCAGATCCTTGGATGGGCTGGAGTTCCCCACTTTGAAAAGCTTGGTTCCAACACCAAATCCATTAGCAGCTGCCGCAGCAAAAGAGACCAAAGCCCCCTGTGCAGCAGATGCCACCCCTCTGTTGATTTGTTAATGGAGTTGGTCTCTCTGGTTTGGTTTTGTGACAAAGTTTACTCCTGGGCCTTTTCTGTGTGGGAACCATCGCAGCCCTTTTGGGTCAGTCTGTCATTTTGGTACTTGAGTGGTCTCGCCTTTTGCTGCACCAGTGTAAGCCCATGTAAGCTACTGACTGCTATCCAGGTTTCAGGACAACCTAAAAAAACCGTGATGATTATTGTAGACAGGTGAGCTGAAGCTCAGCCAATCAGGATTGCCCACCCTTGTCACTAAGACCTGCTTTTGCAGCGCCCCACCTCATAGGAAAGTAGTGTGATAGACAATACGCCTGACTCTTGCCTCCCCCTTCCCGCCCATATTCCCCCCCAAAGGAGAGTGGAAGCACCCACAAGAACAGGTTGGGTTACAGTCATTAGCTTCCATCCCAGTCCCCATCCAGGCCACTACAGGACCTTTCCAGGGTGCCTCTCTGGGTTCTGGTGTCAGCTACTCACCCATGTTTCCATGAGCTTTCCTTGGTTACGCCATGTGAAGGCCCCAGCTTACCCTACCTAGCTCCCTTCTATATTTACTTCACTTGGGAGGGCAGAGTCTCTGTTTCTAATTGTTTGTGGAAGTCCAAAGCTATTCAGGCATAATTCCCCCAAAGAAAAGATTTTATCCTCAATGTAGATTAGAGCTTTGTTAAGTATGTCATCATTATAGTTGAGATCTATATTTTTCTGTTCAGATCGTACTTGATGCAGCATGTCTTCAGACAAGCTCTCCCTGTGGTTCATAATAATTGCTCTGGACTTGACATGGAGCATGTCTGCAGCATAACAGCAAATAGGTTATGCATAGCCTTAGGAGATTGAGATGCAGCTGCTTCTTCTAATGCTTTGTTCCAGTGACCATAATTTTCCAGAAGACCTCTAAGCTATCAAGCCTCTTTGAAAGTTTCACATACCCTTCCATCAACTGTTCTCAAATTTTTTATAATGTTGGACCTCTTACTTCATGAAGTAACAGTATCAGGTGAAATCATTCAAAGCTGTTTACATGGATAGTGTAAACCCGGCCAAGAGCATTACTGAACTTATAACCTTCCATTCCTGGTATAAATTCACCATGTTTATGTCAGCTCCAAATCTTATTTTTTTTGTTCCATGTGTAGTACTTTGGAACTTGGTTGTACAGTAGTTTGCATGAAAACTTGTCTTGGATGCAAAGTCTGAAGAAAGAAGTAAGCGTTGTTTCTTGAGGTGCTTGGGCTTGCTCAGCTACATTTTCTGTCGCAAAGTAAACTCTCTAGCCATTCTCTAGGTGAACACTTAGATGAATAACTGTAGGTTGCTGATCATGGATAGGAAAGCCTAGTATTCTCCACACGGCTTCATTGGTACTTATGTAACTTTCCATCTCATATTGATGAATTTCATCAAGCTCATTGCCTCCACTTGTCATATCCAACACAGACATGTCAGATCCCTTATTTATATACTTGCAGATATACTTGATTGATTTAACAGAATTGCAGAATTCCACATTGATATGTGCTTAAAAAACTTTTGTTAACAGGGGACAATATGGAACAATCACTGTATTATCCACAGACACTTCCAATCCTTGAACATTGATATTTGCGATAAATCCTCCATCTTGTGGGCTTTTATGGTGATACAGTGGATATCCAACCTGCTTTGTTTAAGTTTCTTTTAGAAAGTGGTGAGGGTATTTCTTTGTGCAGAGTCCATCATTTATGCATGGAAAGTGGAAATTTCTGCATCTGCAGGGACCATGTACCATCTGCTTTGTCATAATTCTAAAAAGTTCTGGATTTTCTTCTGGATTAGGAATTTATGCACTGATAAAGTCATCAACTCTATGTACATGAAGGGTGTATTTGAGCTAGATCAAAATGTGTGCATGAGATAGTTTACGCTTCTGCCACTCTATGGTATATATATGACATTGAACTTCACCAAAAATATTTTCCTTTAAAATTAGACCCATGAGTGCTTTTGCTTTTGATAAAAGACTCTTGCCAGCAAATATGACAATCCTGGGGGTTTTTGTCCCTCTAAAGTTCTTGCTGTATCTTAAGCTAATTTGTATTACATGTGAAGGAGATGAAAAGGTCAGGCCTACTATAGTTTTGCACATAAGTCATTGCATCTTGAAAACGCTCATGCATGTACCTGGGACCACCAGTAAAGATAGAAGGCAATATAATTAATTGCCTATGTTAGCAATATTTCTATCATTGATGATATCATCCCTTAAGTGTGCATACTGCTTCACTCTCAGTGTCCTCTGGTTAAATCAAATGTACATTAACCTTTCAGATTCAATCTTAGCATACATATCAACAATAAACTGTTAAAACAGGATTCTACTTTACAGTAAAATGTTTAACTTGATCAGCGCACCTTCATTCTGTAAGCATAGAACTCCATAGCATAAACTTTCTTGGTTTGCAGAATTCCTGTAGCTGGGTTTCTTTTTGTAGTTAAATGATAACCATCTTCTCTTTTCCAAAAAAAGTAATGAATACTGCAATGTATCATACAATTGGTGAGTATTATAATTTTTTTGATTATACCACCTCTTCCTTCTAAATTTATATCTTGTACTCCATGTTATTCTTCAGCCATTATTACAGCAAATTCATTTGTTGTTGGCACATTGAATCATCTTTCATGTTCACCTTGTGGGGTTTTATCTGCTAAAATAACCAGCTTAAATTCAGGACTGAACTTTTCCATAGATAATTTAAAGCTATGGACATATAAGTTTACATGATTTAGCATATTCTGCAACTGAAATACTATGCTTTGTCTTGTTTGTGGCACATTTCTGCAATGCTGCTGTGCTTGTATTTTATCACCAATAAAATATACTTGTAAAAATTTAGGATCTTCATCTGGTAGATTATAAATACTATCAATGTGATGATATACATGGTTCTGAACTCTAAACGTTGACATAAATCCTGGCTCTCCAATTTCTTGAGTGGTGCAAAAGAGGTCATCTGAAAGCATAATTTGTAACGTCTAATATTTTGAATAAAATGTTTACTTCCCATAGAATCACCAATCAGAAAAGTATGTAAGGACTCAGGAGGATTCATTAATGGTACCAGGTGAACTTTTCCTCCACTGCAGCACATACCTGGGGCTTCACCTTTCCATTTCTTTGCTTCACAGTGTTGAAATAATATATACATTGATCTTATGAAGCATAAGGGACGGGAAGCATAATTTACTAATGGGTTATAATTATAAGCTGCATTCTCTAAAGTTCTCAAAATGTGCATTCTTGCAATAGTTGTTGCAGTTCTATTTTGTTGTAATCTTAATTTTCTTTCTGAGATTATTTCAGCCTCTCTTCTTCTTTGCTTTCTTTCTCTGCTCTGCTGTTGCCTTAATTCTTTATCTGCAGTTGATTCTGCTTCTCTTCTTCTTTGTTGTTGTTCTCTATATTTACAATGTTAATTTCTTGCATATCTTTTTTTCTGAGGAGGCTATGGCATATTTTTATCAGAGTAAAAATTTAAATAATATGTTACATTCAATATCAAAAAGCAATACAAAGTATAAGTAGCAGAGGGTAAATTAAGCAAAAAAACACTAAAAAATAACTTTTTAGAAATAGTATAAAAGCAAAAATTATAGCTTTATGATTATAAAAGTGACTGTTGGACACCTATGATAGTTCAGATAATAATTTTTGAGGTTTTTGAAGCTGTAACTTTATGGAACAATTTCAGTTTTTAAATATATGTAAACTTAAAAGTTAAGTTATAACTTTAGTTTAAATAGATATTTTAAATAATAGAACCAACTAATACTAAATGCTGGTAGTTGGCTTTAAGAGAAAAGAACAAAGTTTACATAAAATTAGTTTAGATTTTTTATTATAAATAAACAACCAATAGCTTAACTAAAACTTTGAACATACCAAATCAACTAATTACCAATTGCTTGGTAAAACCAAACTGAATATATCAAAGCAATCAAATTACAACCACTTACTAAAACTAATTGAACCTATCTAATCAACCATAGAATTAGATACTCACACAAAACAAATTTAACCTATCAAATCAAACAAATTAACAGCCACTTGCCCAAAAATCAATTTAACCTATCAAATTAACCAAATTACAAACCAATTAAGCAAATTTTAACTTATTTTTATTATTATTAACTAAAATTATAAACTTTTACCTTATGGTAAAAAACAAAAAAAGCATGAATATGCCATATTATTAAGAAAAATACCAGTTTTTCTTATAAACTTGCAAACAAACGCAAAATTATAAAATCTGGTTTTGAAGTGAATTTGGATCCTTTCTTTCTACCTATGGTGAAAATTTCAGCTTTTAGGCCTTAGATTTGTCTGGGCATCACACACACAAACACTTGCTTTTATTATCATAGGTGTATATATGACAATAAAGAATTAAAAAGTAGGGTAAAACTATATTATTCTTTAATGCAAATTCTTTGTATCATAAGAGTAGCATTACCTAATAAACTGGCAAATAAGCTTTGATTCTTTAGGTTGAATCAGCTAAGGAGATTTAATTTTAATATTATCAACTGATCTTATGCATTTTTTAACTTTAGGATAAATAGGGTAAATCTAAAATAAAGGATAATGAAAATAACCTTTGCCTGCTAAATAGAAAAAAACAAATCCTAAAATAACGTATAGATAAAAACTGTTTTATGCACATTTATGTTACTTAAAGTATATCAAAAACACAAATGGTTCTTAGAAAGTGCCAAAAACAATGAGATATGCTTCTAATGTACTCAAATTTTGAGTAAACAAATAAAGTAAGCAGCAACATAGTAATATATACTCTTATATTAATCAAAATGATATTATAAAAGTTTCCAAAAAAAGGTAAAATTATCCTTTAAAATTCAAGTTTAATGCTTTTCTTTCTTGTAACAATCACTTTAGTTACTACGATTCAATTTGAACAGCAAATTTGGATAATACACACACAGATTCATGGGCAACTCTATCAATAAAAATAATACAACATGGGTGAGCATCGTGGTGAGCAGTGCACTTAACGGTGCAACTAAGGGCAAGAAATGCCCTAGAGGGGGACCAGGAACCCAATCTGCAAAGAAATCACAAACTCAGACACCATCTGGGTTTATGGTGTTCACTGTAAAGCATGCGCAATATATGTATATTCAGTTCATACAACCCTTATCAAAGGTGGAACATGGGATCAGACTCTTCCTTGGGATGAGTCACTGACCCTGTGGGAGAAAACATGTAAGGCACAGCCCTCACTTTTCCCTCACGTGGTGTACATAGCCACCAACAACATGGGCCATGGCTGGATCAATATTGGTTTTGAAACAGCCGATGAAGCTGATGCCACAGCAAAAGTCTATGTGGAAATTGCCCTCCCTGAGGGCAAAAAAATTGTGCACACCACGTGCACCAGATGGAACAAAGTGAAAACTTTGTTCATCTCTTTTGACTCGCTCCCCACCAACCTTCCTCATAAGGTAATCAAGGAGGAGCTCTGCAAAGGTCTCATGGCCTACGGAGAAATTCAGCAAATTTGAATTACAGCAATTTCACCTGATGCCCAACCTGTGCACGGGCAAAGCTATCACTGTAATCAATCCCTTCCCAGAAGTAGAAGAGGACTTATCCAGAATTCCCCACACAGCAGAATTTCACTTTGAAGATGAGAGCCAGTCAGCCATTTTGAGTTACACCAGAGCGCGCACCACCCATTTGCAACCACTGTGGATCACTGGGACACAAGGAACACGCATGCCCTGTGAAAGAGAGCTTAATGTAAAACGATTATTGTGAAGAAGCAATGGATGAAGATAACAAAAACTTCGCCAAAATGACTGATGGTCACCACCCATTCCACTGGGGTGAAGATGGACTATACTCCATTGTGGAACCAGTTACAAGCAAACAACGTAAAGCAGCACAAAAAGCCCGCAAGTGAGCAGCGGCCAAAGTGGTGGCACACATGGAGTTTGCCATTAACCCCGGAAAAATGGGAGGATATTATGGATATTCACTGAACCAACCAATCAGGACAATATGCCCAGGTCAAAAATTTTCACAGTAACCTGAATGAGTCACAAAGCGACATCAGTCATGCATATATTGAGGAACAATGCAACCACAATTTGGGCGAAAATGCAGTGCACGATTCACCAAAGTTGAACCTCAAAAGTACAAAATCCAAACAACAATCCGCATCAAATCAACATGAGACCTGTGCAGGAAAAGTTAATGAAAATACAAAAAACTGCAATTCCATTGAATCATTGGGTCATATCAAAGGAACCAACAATGGCAGTGAAAGATTTGGAGTACAGACGTGGAGCATGGCCAAAATGAGCCGTGGTGGGATAGGGCCAGAGGGCCCTCCCAACTGCTCCTGAGGCGCCGCGGGCACCTCAGTGTCAATAGTGATGCTAAACATCGCAGGAGCCAGGGCTCATATGTCCCAAGCCAAAAAGCTGGCATTCCCGCCAAAAACCCCTTGTAGACATCTTGGCCATCCAAGAAACCCACTGTCTTCAAGGGAAGAAGAATCCTGGTCAACCAGGGTCACACCATCACAATCAGTATGGACGTCTCACTGTGGGGTGATCGTCCAAAACAACAAAAAATTTAAAATTACAAATTTGTTGTCACACTTGCATGGTTGAGTCTTGGTAGCAACAATTATGTACCAAGAGGAAATAATTTTGATAGCATGTGTCTATGCACCGTGCACTGCAACTGAGAGAAAACAATTTTTTGAAAACATTCCTACTCTCACCCTCCCACCAGATACTATTATGTTAGGCGATTTCAACTGCTGGGATAATTCTGATACAGATCGATGGCCTAATCCCAGGGGATGTCCACCTGGACACATTGAATTCCGCACAATGAAGGCATCTCTTGGCTTACAGGATGCTCTTCCCCCAATTCACCACTCCTTCCCCACATGACGTGGCCCAACATATGCGAGGGAGCGCTCATATTGATGAGTCACATTGACCACATCCTCATCCCGCAATCCCACTGCTCAAGAATCTCCAAATTTACAACAAAAAAAATCAATTTTTCTGACCACCAATTAATTACGGTGCATTTAACACCAACCCAATCCCACACACAGGTGTCGCCTTGGAGAAAGCTTCACCCAGAAAATATAAGATTGCCTGAGATATCTGACTGGGTTGAAAACAAGGCTACAAACCCAGAATTCACAACCTCATTTACTTTGGGTCCCATTGGAACATGGGAAAATTTCAAAAAGGATTTAATCAACAAAACCTGACATATTGCATCACACAAGTACACCGCGGACACAGCCACAATCAAGCGTACCTTGGCAGAACTAGACCACCTGGAAATAAATACTCCAAGATCTGGCTATAGCCCTAACTGGGGATGCAAATGGGCAGAAATTTCTGCCCGACTTAACAACCTCATCTTTGAACACCAACACAGAATCAAAGTATTGAACAAAGGTAAGTTCATAAAGGAAGGCGAAACCTGTTTGACATACTTTTTCCACCAATTCCACTCCTTTGGAAACCAGCCCGCATGCACACAGGTCCACAAGACCAACGGCACTGTGGCAACTGACCCTGAGGAGGTCAAGGTGGAAGTACACCGCTACTACACCAAATTATATCGTGAAACACCAACAGATTCACAAATAATTAAAGAATTTATACAAACTGCTGAGATACAAAGTACACCACCAAATTACAATATACTATCCCTTATTACATGGGAGGAGCTTTGGGAGACAATTCGTGGTGCACCACATAGGAAATGCCCAGGGCCTGATGGGATACCCTACAAATTTTACAAAAAATATTTTCAACAAATTGCCCCCCTCCTATTGGCGTCTATGAACCAGAGCTTATTAGAAACACGCCTATTACCAGGAGGCCATGAATCCTACGTTATAACCTTGTATAAAAAGGGTGACAAGTTGGACCTGGCCAACTGGTGCCCAATTGCACTCTCCAACACTGACACAAAAATATTAACAAAAGTTCTAGCAGCTAGATTAGGCGCAATTGCATCTGACTTACTTATCACCCAACTAGTTTGGGTTTATGCCAGGGCGTTCAATCTGGAACAACATACACCCTGTTACAAACATTTGCCAATCCAAAGCAACTGGTGCCCTGGTCTTCTTGGATCATGAAAAGGCGTATGACCGTGTTAGCTGGCCATACCTAAAAGAATGTCTACATGCCTTCAAACTCCCACCAAGATTCATAAAATGGGCGATGCTCCTAACAAAATCTGCAACCATGGCTGTATGCGGCCCTGGATTTTTAACAAACAAGATTAAACCACACAGAGGGCTCAAACAAGGGGATCCCCTCAGCCCACTTCTATACAATTTCAGCTTTGACCCACTCCTCTAAGTAACTGACTCACGTCTCATGGGGATAACTGCACAAGGAATACCAACAGTCAAGATACTGGCCTTTGCAGATGACTGCGTAGCAGGTATAGCAAACATGAAGATGCCCAACAGCTGGAACACGCTCTAGAGAAATACTCCAAGGTGAGCAATGCATCGCTCAACAAAAGGAAGACAGAAATCATCCTCTTAGGTAAATAAACAAACAATTGGGCCACAACATCAGAACCTCACACCGACACTCGAAGAAAAAACCCAATTATTTTACCCTTTGCAACACCTCCCACCACCACTCCTGTCTGACACCTTGGAATCTGGCTAGAATCAGGGAGATATGCTAATGAGACAATGGAAAGTAACCTGTTACAACGGGTATCCAAACGCGTCGCCTCCCTCAAGGGAAGAACCCCAGGACTAACAGGACGAGTTACAGTTGCTAACTCGCTCATCCTCCCAATACTGTGGTACCAGGCCCATGCGATAGCCTTCTCACCTACCTTTATAACCTCAATTCGCGCGCTTATCCAGGGCTGGCTGTGGCCTGGCTCTCACCCTCCTATACGGATGGAAACACTATTTGGCCCACGCTCAAGCGGAGGCATGGGACTAATAGATTTTGAGAGCCATGCCAATCACATCCTAGGTACCTGGATAAAGGAAATCCTTGCTCCAGACCTCCCACAACAAAATTGGTTCAGAGCAGCAAGGACTAACTTTGCACAGGCGCTCAAATTAACCAACCCACATAGTCCACCCAGACTACTTTCATACCTTGTCAAGAACCCTACTGCAACGGGTCCACATGGAACCTCCCTCATTTCAAACATATCCTTTGAACTATCCACCATATGGGATGGACCATAGAGAACATGGGTACTATACAGGGAAGGGGACGACCCAGCCCCCAATTCAAATTAAGAAACCCAGAAAGCCACCCCCAGAGGGATATGCTCGCAACAACCCCAAGCATAGCTAGGATAGAATACCTAGATATGTTTGACATTCCCTATGATTTAACCAAACAGAAGGCAATGTGGAAAATGACTCACCACCCACTCCTACAGCCAAGGATAAGAGCAAACGCCTGGCGCTGTCTGAGAAGGACCTATAGGATGGCGGACCATTCCAACTCCCTCCATAAAGCATGTGCAGTATTTGGAGGGGAGGGATCCCTATATCACCGCCTAGAAACATGCCCCCCAACCAAAGCTATATGGCAGGAAGTCGCACGCCTGCTTAAGATCCAAAAAAACAACAATTCTTGATATCAAAGAGCATCTTCGCACTCCAGATTGAGTCATCAATCCCATCTACCCTCCACTCCCTAATAATACCCATTGCAATGTGGACAAACCACACAATTGCATTAGATGCGTTCAAGGGCATGGTCCCAACCATTCATGGGGTTATTAACAGATTCCATGTTCACTTACTAAAGCACTTCCAAGCCTGGCTCTATGGATATATGAGACCAAGGCAAAAAGCGCTCATAGAATCATGGTTCCCACTCTGGTTCTTCCACACAGACCCTTTCCTTCACACCTGTTCCATAGCAGGGGAAACCCCCTTGGAATAGTGCACCAACATCCCATACCTGGCAGTCCCGCTGGCAACAGGGGTAACTTGAGTACCCTGGGGTGCCTACTTTCATGTTTGTCAGTTATTTCCTTAGTTTTACGTATATTTGGTAATGTCTGTCCCCTGGTCAGCTTACCTCAGTTAAGTAAAAAAATTCAAATTTAATGCAAATTTTTAATATTATATGAGTGACAATAATTAGCTGGTAAATATGTTGTGGAACTTTAGGTTAAATAATAGAAGTGAATTAATCTTATTATAAACTGTTCCTGAAAATGTTTAAGAGATAAGGTGAAACCAAAATCAAGGATTGATAAAAGGAAATATTTGCCCTGTAAAATAGAATATAACTAATTTTAAAAGAAGGAGAAATAAAATAAAAATTTAAGCATTAAGTGTAATAATTGACAATCGTACATGAATTTCATAAGGTTGGGAATTATAAGATTCATGCATGGTGATGGTTGCAATTCCGTTATGATGAGTAGGTTTTTTCTAATTAGATCAATAACAGGATAATTTAAATAAATCGTTTATTTAATTGGTTGTCTGTCTTGAGGTTCCCCCATACACCAACAAGTTGTCAATATGCCATCAAATTTAGAGCTTTTGCACCCCTCATTACACAATTTATTTAGCCTTTTTTAGGTAGTATTTCAAAGTGAGGTTAGCCCTGATGGTCCTCACTTTGGAATTTTATTCCAAACCTCGAGTTCATCCCAATATAGGCCAATACTGCTATACTTGTTTTATTTAATATTGTTTATTAATTATATTTATTTAAAGCAGGGTTGGGGCATGGTGTAAGTCTAGAGACCCATCCTCTTGGGTTAAATTGGGAAAAGTTCCCTTTTAGGAAGAAGGGACCTAATAGCTCTGTGGAGCCCTTGACTCAATTGAGGGACTTGAGTCATGTAGTGGATGAACGTTGGGTCACTGCATTGGCACCAAAACCCCACCACAGTACCCCATTTTGCTGCTTCTGAGCTGATTGGAAAGATAACAGAGGTCTGCAATGAGGTAATGCAGTCCAGAAGCCTTCTACAGCAGCTTTCCCTCCCTCTGAGCCCCACTTCACCATCCTTTATGTCTTTAGGTAATAAGAAAATAAGCTCCAAAATTCAGAAAAGGGCTCCCAAGTCAGGAAACTGGGTTTAGGACACGGAATCTTAAATTCTGGGTCCAGTAAAGCCAATCTGAGTCAGAAATTTACTTCTGGGAAAATTTAAAAAATCTTTTAAAAATTATTAGAATTGATCCTGGCGGGACCCAATTTGGCTGCACCTTCAATCTGGATTAATCCACTTATGTTTGGATCGGTGAGGGTCCCTCCCTGGCAGATCCAATGCTTACGTTGCCAAAGCTTTGGTGAAATGTGCGTAAGTGATTGACAAGGCCCTGAACCCTGATGGAGTACCCTTGAGTATGTCAGCCATCGCTGCCAAAGAAAATTTATTCCAAGGCCCCTTTTCCCCTCTTCCCATATATAAGACAACTGTCTCTATAAAGAGTAGTTGTCAGTCCATTCTTTTATCTAAGTTTAATAAAGCTTTCTCACCCAAAACCCACTCCGCAAGCTCCGCCAATTTCTTCACAATACTTTTGATTAACCCAGCAAAGTACGCAGCCTTCTGCATCCTATGGCCAATGGTTGTCAAGTGGGCCATCCAAACCATCAATATGATGGCCCACCAAGCGGGGATTGTGATCCAAGAACTCACTGCCAGCCTATGACGCCAATCTGCCACCTCAAGAGTCATCAGATCCACCAAACTCTTCACAGCAACCTGGTTTCCATTCAGCATCTGGCGGAACCACTTTGGGATCACCTCTTACTACATGGAATAATCAGAGAATTCAGCCTGATTCACCTTGCTGATTCTATAATGATTTGGCGCAATTCAGGTGGAGTGAGGCCATCTCCACTAATTGTGATTCTCTGTTTGGAGGTGAGGACTTGCCAACCACACAATTGTGAGGTGGAAACAAGGCGCCAAACCATCTGGGCCATTTTGTTAAGGGTCAATCTGGCCCAAATATATTCATAAAATTGATCCGCCGCACTAGCAATGCTCCTAACCTTCCTAACCAATCCAAAGACACCCAAGGGGTGCAAGCCAAGGCCTCCCAATGGTCAGAGCAATTCGATTCAATTTGATTTATGAAGTTGAATATCAAATTTGAAAATTTTGAAAATTTATATGATTTTCAAAGAATTTTAAATAATGAAACAGCCCAAAATGGGTGGAATGGCAAACCCAAAGGTCAACAACTGCAAACCCAGGAGGATTGGTCATCCTCCTTGCTTCTTCCACCCTTGGGGGATGCCTCAGCAAGACCCACAGTTGCCCCATTGCAGCTATTTGGTTTGTTATTGGGGCCTTTGGTATGTTTATTAACCTTTATTTCCATCACCAGAATAATAGGAGATCCCTACTACAACTTCTCAGAACTGCTATGCCTTTGGCATTCTGGGTCTTCCACTGGGTTGTTACACACCCAGGTTGGAAGCCCAGTCTTACTTTAATCAGCAGATTCCATGACATAATGGACCAACCCATAACCTCAGCACTTTCCGCCCTCCTCCTGGAATTAGGTAAAGCAATTGCATTCTTGATCACCATGAATTTGCATTCCCTGTATACTTAATCTTCTCTTGCTAGTCGCTCATCTCTTTCTGCAAGGCCTGCAAACAATTTTTATCAACCCAAAATAACTTTCATCCAGTACCAGTCAACCAGGATGCACCTTTGGCAAGTGTAGTAACAATGGGAATCCCTCCAGTCCCATCATCTGAATTAGCTGAACAGGTGCTAGATACTCTAGCTGAGCTTCATGTACGCTTTGCTGCCAATGGGTCCCAAACTCCCACTCCCACTGACACACAGAGAAGTGTGGCCCTTTTAGATGCTCTTGATGGAGAAGCACGCCATTGGGTTAGAGGAGTACTATGAGCAGCCTCCAAAATGGGATATCACACCCCTCTATTAAGTATAGTATCCAATGCAGTCCAAGCACCGGAATCTAGAGCATCCCGCCTTTACCATCTTTTTACCCTCCTCCAGAAGGTCCCTGACTTGCCATCCCTGGTTGAGGCTTTCACAGCATTAGTACCCTCAGCTGGAATTCCTACAGACATTGCAGTGGCAGTTTTCTGAGCTTCCTTGGACACCTCTTCAGCTAGTAATGTTTCATGGGATCCTCTCCCAGTATCCATGGAGGCTGCATTTGCTTTGGCATATTCAGTAGGGGCAAAACCCCTCCATACAAGTATGGCCTCAGTGGCGGTAATGACATCTCGGCCATCAGTGAACACCCTTCCAGACAGCTCAGTCCAGGCCAAACCACCTGCATCTACTTCCGCAGGGAACAAGGGCACAGGGAAACGCTCCCCAGGGGTCGCAGTGGTAGCTACCTACCCACAGGTTACTCTGAAGAGTCACCTGCATCCAGTGAAGAATCCCTTTCCCTTCCCTGCAGATGAGGAGTTGAGTGTGACATTGGATCCAAGTAATCCAGTCTTGACGCCCACCCAAATGGCTCAAGTGGAAGCCCATATTGCACTAATCAGAGGGATGATGCACATACCAATAGGCTTAACTCTCCTTCCATTAAGGCAGTCTCACCCATCATATGTGACCATGAGAGTCCCTTCCTATCAACAGTGAGATGCAATGACATAATGGTAGACCTGAACTACCCAATCCTGCATGGGGACCAGGAGTGCCTCTCAGAGGGAGCTGATGGGAAAAAGAGTAGCTTATCAAAAGCCAAAGAACCACTGCTCATTATGGGACCCACCCCACCTTCTACTGCCTTCACTCTTTACACGGCTATTAAAGAGGACCAAGCTTATTTCCTGTTTCCTGTTACCTTCAAAGTAGGAGTACGGAAGGTCACAGTACAAGCTCTTCTGGATACAGGAGCGGCGGGAAATTTTATGGATTCAAGAGTGGCACACTCTTTGGACTTGGATATGGTGCCTGCTCCTCCTATATTAGGGGCTGCATTCACGCCTATGATCTGTCATAAAATTCAACGCCAAGTACAGTTCTTTATCCACAAATTTGGCTTCTGCGATCATTTTTCAGCGGTACCAGATTTGCTATACCCTGTTATCATGAGGATAAGGGTGGTGGCAACGTCAACAGGTGAGCATCAATCTGGAACTTAATTTCTTGTCCTTTGCTAATAAGAGATGTAGTGGGGAATTTCCACTAATTGAATCTCTCACAACAGAGCTCTCACTCAGTTCAATTTCTTCCTCTGAGCTGCCCCTGGTGGACCTCCCCCAAGATTTTCCTGATTTCCTAACTCCATATAAGGATGTCTTCGATATGAGATTAGCAACTCGACTTCCTCCACATTCAGAATATGATTTAACCTTCCAGCTAACCGTGCATCTTGTCAAGATCAATTGCCCATTAAACCCTCACGCAGAGGAAGAAGACAAGGCGCTGGGCATCTGGTTAGATGATATGCTTGACAAAGAATGGATTATAAAGAAATCCTCCCCCATTGCCTCACCAGTTGTCTTTGTCCAGAAGGCGGATAGAACCTTACACCCATGCGTAGACTATGTTCATGTTAACAATGTGACAGTTCCAGATCCATACCCCCCTCCCCTTGGAACAAACCATTGCACAGGCCATTGCCAAATCCCAAATCTTTTCTAAGTTGGATTTGGTTAAAGCCTTTAACCAGATAAGGGTCAAGGAGGGTCAAGAATGGCTCACAGCCATCAGAACAAGGCGCGGAATATTCCAGTCTAAGGTAATGCCATTTGGACTGAAGAACGCCCCAGCAACTTTCCAATAGTTAATTGATGATGTCCTGGGGGACCTTTGATTTACTTGTGACATTGCTTATATTGATGACATTCTAGTACACTCTCCAACCCGCGAACAGCATACCAAGGATTTGGAGGCTGTAATGGCTGCCCTTCTCAAGGCAGGGCTTTTTGTCAAGCCATCCAAATGTGAATTCTTTAGAGAAGAATTAACATTATTAGGGAACCTGGTCCTTAATGATGGGTATGCAGTTCCCCAATGTAAACTGGAGGCTATCCAGTCCTGGCCAACCCCTACTACCCAAAAACAATTGAGAAGTTTCCTGGGCACTGTGACATTCCTAAAGACGTTTTCTCCTGCGCTCGCCCATCTGGCATCACCCCTCCACCCACTGACAAGGAAGAATGCCCCTTTCAAATGGACAGAGAAGTGTCAAAAGGCTTTTGAGGCAATCTAAATTGTTTTTCTGCCAGCTCCAATCCTGCGGCACACTAACACATCTAGCCATTTATGGTGGCATGCGATGCTTCAGCAGTTGCAGTGGGAGCAGTTCTATTACAAGAGCATGAAGGGAAGGAGCATCAAGTGGCATACTTCCCAAGGAAATTGACCTTCACTGAACAAGCATGGGTTATCTATGATAAAGAGTTTGCTGCAGTGGCATGGTCGCTGACTCATTGGAGATATTTTTAAGGAGAAAAGCATGAGGTCACAGTGCTCATGGATCATAAGTCCTTATTATAATATCGGAAACCCCAAAAGCTGGCTCATTGTCAAGCATGCACATATAGGGATCTTTGCAACTTTAACTTCAAGTATGAGTTTGTAAAAGGGCCCCTAAATGTGCTGCCAGATATGCTGAGTCACAACCCATCCTTGGCTCCAGGCCCAGAAGAGGATCTTTCTGAGCTCACCACAGTGGTACCTCCCACCATGATCCTCTCCCTCACCCCTGCTATGGTATCATATGCCAATATATCCCCAGAAACCCCCATGTGCGAATGCGTTTTAGCAGGACAACTGTGTTGCCCAGAGGGAATTGAAGTGGTAAATGACCTGGAGATCAAGCAACGCAAACGGCCCCTGTACCACTTAAAGGATGAGATAATCTTCTTTCAGGATAGGATTTGGGCTCCACCTACCCTGCGAATGCAGGTTTTTGAAGAGCACCATGTCCCACCCACTGTAGGCAATTCTGGTTCAAATATATGTGCCGAGTTAGTTAAAAGAACCTATAATTGTCCAGGGCTTTCCAATAATATACCAGCCTGGGTATCAAGCTGTGTTTTCTGTGCTCGTTCTAAATCTGACTGCACAGGAAAAAAGGGTCTCCTCAATCCTTTGCAACAAGCTGAGGATCCCTGGACGTCAGTTTCAGTGGACTTCATTGTTGAACTCCCATGTCCAAAGGATAAGATGCCATAATGGTGTTTGTTGATAGGTTCACTAAGCTTGCGTTGTTTATCCCATTCAACGCTACTATAACAGCAGCGGATACTGCAACACTCTTCATCATTCATGTCTTCTCCATGTTTGGACTCCTAACAGAAATTGTAAGTGGTTGGGGCCCACAGTTCACAGCCAGGTTTTGGGATGCCTTTCTAGGACTTTTCAACATCAAAGCCTGCCGCTCTACAGCATATCACCCACAATCAGATGGGCAAACGGAGAGAGTTAATCAAGTGTTAGAACAATATTTACGTTGTTACTCCTCAGCTACCCAGGACAGTTGGGCCACAGACCTCCCTTTAGCGCAACTTTCCTAAAACAACACCTTTCACTCTTCCACTGGATTCTCCCCCTTTGAAGCAACCCTGGGTTACAACCCATATTTTCAGATTGGAGCACGCTTAACCTCATCAGTGCCTGCAGCAGAGGACCAGGTTACCAAGATCTGAGATACCCAAAAGCTTGTTCAAGAACACTTATCAAAGGCCATTGAAGATTATAAGAAGTTTACTGATAGGAAACGACTTCCTGGGCATGATATCTCTGAAGGCTCCCTCGTTATGCTTGACACCCGCCACCTAAATATGAAGGTTCCTTTTAGGAAGCTGGCTAGTAAGTGCTCTGGTCATTTTGAAGTAGAGAAAGACTTGGGTAATGGAGCATACCGCATCAAGCTTCCTGCCCATTGGAAACAACACAATGTTTTCCACATCTCTCAACTATCTCCCTTTAAGGAAGAACTTCCTTCTACCCCTGAGCCTATTATCGTAGGGGACTCTCAAGAAGCTGAAGTGGAGGCAATACTGGCTTTAAGGAAATCCAGAAGATCAGTTCAGTATTTGGTTGCGTGGAAAGGCTACCCAGCCTATGAAAATAGTTGGGTAAGTGCAAAGGATTGTGAGAATTGCAAGGAGTTGGTAGTTGAGTTCCAAAGTCACATCCTGAAGCTCCCTATCCACCCAAAAATTGTGATGATGTTTGCCATCAAACTCCTCACTAAACATAAGAACTACACCCTGGTCCACGTGCCAGGAGGAGGAATGTTCCCGTTCAAAAAGGAAAAGTATAAAGTAAGTCTAGAGACCCAACCTCTTGGGTTAAATTGGGAAAAGCTCCCTTTTAGGAAGAAGAAGGGACCTAATGGCCCTGTGGAGCCCTTGGCTCAATTGGGGGACTCAGGTCATGTAGTGGATGAATGTTATGTCACTGCATTGGCACCAAAAAACCCCACCACAGTACCCCATTTTGCTGCTTCTGAGCTGATTGGAAAGATAACAGAGGTCTGCAATGAGGTAATGCAGGCCAGAAGCCTTCCACAGCAGCTTTCCCTCCCTCTGAGCCCCACTTCACCATCCTTTATGTCTTTAGGTAATAAGAAAATAGGCTCCAAAATTCAGAAAAGGGCTCCCAAGTCAGAAAACCTGGTTCAGGACATGGAATCCAAAATTCTGGGTCTGGGAAAGCCAATCTGAGTCAGAAATTCGCTTCCAGAAAAATTTATAATCTTCTAAAAATTTATTAAAATTGACCCTGGTGGGACCCAATTTGGCTGCACCTTCAATCTGGATTAATACACTTATGTTTGTATCAGTGAGGGTCCCTCCCTGGAAGATCCAATGCTTACGTTGCCAAAGCTTTGGTGACATGTGCATAAGCGGATGACAAGGCCCTGAACCCTGATGGAGTACCCTTGAGTATGTCAACCATCGCTGCCAAAGAAAACGTATTCCAAGGCCTTTTTTCCTCTTCCCATATATAAGACAACTGTCTCTGTAAAAAGTAGTTGTCAGTCCATTCTTTTATCTAAGTTTAATAAAGCTTTCTCACCCAAAACCCACTCCACGAGCTCCACCAATTTCTTCATGATACTTTTGATTCACCCAGCAAAGTATGCAGCTTTCTGCATCCTAGGGCTGATGGTTGTCAAGTGGGCCATCCAAACCATTAATACGGTGGCCCACCAAGCGGGGATTGTGATCCAAGAACTCACTGCCAGCCTATGACGCCAATCTGCCACCTCAAGAGTCATCAGATCCACCAAAATCTTCACAGCAACCTGGTTTCCATTTGGCATCTGGCAGAACCACTTTGGGATCACCTCTTACTCCATGGAATAATTGGAGAATTCAGCCTGATTCATCTTGCTGATTCCATAGTGATTCAGCGCAATTCAGGTGGAGTGAGGCCATCTCTGCTAATTGCAATTCTCCATTTGGAGGTGAGGACTTGCTGACCACACAATTGTGAGGTGGAAACAAGGCGCCAAACCATCTGGGCCATTTTGCCAAGGGTCAATCTGGCCCAAATATATTCATAAAATTGATCCGCCACACTAGTGATGCTCCCAACCTTCCTAACCAATCCAAAGACACCCAAGTGGTTCAAGACGAGGCCCAAGGCCTCCTGATGGTCAGAGCAATTTGATTCAATTTTATTCATGAAGCCATTCATCAATTTAAAAATTTTGGAATTTATTTGATTTTCAAAAATTTTAAAATTATGAAACATCCCAAAAAGTGGGTGAAATGGAAAACCCAAAGGTCAACAACTGCAAACCCAGGAGGATTGGTCGTCCTTCTTGCCTCTTCCACCCTAGGGGATGCCTCAGCAAGACCCACAGTTGCCCCATTGCAGCTATTTGGTTTGTTATGGGGGCCTTTGGTTCTTTTAATAACCTTTATTTCCCTCACCAGAATAATAGAAGATCCCTACTACAACTGCTCAGAACTGCTATGTCTTTGGCATTCTGGGTCTTCCACTGGGTTGTTACACACCCAGGTTGGAAGCCCAGTCTTACTTTAATCAGCAGATTCCATGACACATGGATGGTGAGGCAGCAGGAGGATGGGAAGGGGGTGGACATTCTGGGATCCTTTTGAGAGTGGCGTTGCCCTGTCAAGGAAGGGTATGGTGCCAGAGTGGCCCAAGGTGACAGAGGCTGGTGCACCACACCTCAGCCCAGTGTGCCCAGCAAGGCCATCCATCTGGACAGGACCATTTGGGGTTGTACAGCTATTGCTCTTAATCTCAGAGGAGTAGAGTATATGTTTATGGCCAGTGGTGGACTGGGCCTTGGGAGCCCCATCTGTTACATTATTCCAAAGTCAAACTTACCTTGGCGGTCTATGGTTCCAGCCAGCCCACAAGATGGCTGTGGTCAATGTCCTAAGCATTTCTGTGGGCCATCAATACTTTTCATTGGTTTGTAGGGACTTCCAATGAAGGGGATGGGGAGCTTAAGTGGTGGGCTAGACTGCTGGCAGTTGATGGCCTCTTGTGCCCACCAGGAGACCTTCAGAGAACCTGTTGATTTGATCTGGGGGCTCTGGACTTCTGTCCAATTTCCCCAGGATGCTCACAGAAAAAAGGTCCCCTGTCAGAAAAGTCATTGGTCGCTGAATGCCTGCCTTGCTGGTTCAGGTTTGGATCCATTGGGATTCTCATTTTATAAGGGGGTAATGTAACAATCACTAATCATACATTAATCTCATAAGGTATGGAATTATGAGATTTGTACATGTTGATGGTTGCAATTCTGTTATTCTGAGTAGGTATTTTTAATCAGATTGATAATGGGATAATTTAAATAAATCATTTATTTAATTGGTTGTCTGTCTTGAGGTTCCCCTATACACTGACAAGTTGCCAGGATGCCATCAATTTTGGAGGCTTTTGCACCCCTCATTACACAATTCATTTAGCCTTTTTAGATAGTAGTTCAAATATAGGTTATCCCCAATGGTCCACACTTTGGAATTCTATTCCAAACCTCAAGTTCATCCCAATAAAGTCTGCTATTCACTAGACTTTTTTATTTAATATAATTTTTAATTGTATTATTTAAAGCAGGGTTGGGGGCATGGATGGCAAGGCAACAGGAGAAAGGGAAGGGGGTGGAGGTGCCAGGATCCTTTTGAGAGTGGCGTTGCCCTGGAAAGGAAGGGGATGGTGTCAGAGTGGCTCGAGGTAACTGAGGCCAGTTGGCCGCACCTCAGCCCAGTAACTCCAAGGGGACAGAGGCTATATTGATGCACCTTGGCCCAGAGGCACGTGGTGACAGAGGCTGGTGCACTGCACCTTGGCCCAGTGTGCCAGGAAAGGACGTCCATCTGGACAGAACCATTTGGGGTTGGTATGGCTATTGCCCTTACTCTTGGAGGAGTAGGGTCTGGGTTTATGGCTGGTGGTGGGCTGGGCCTTGGGAGCCCCATCTGTTACATTCAGAAACTTAAAATATATCATTAATATACTTAGTCTTTAAAAGGTGTCAAAAATAATTGGAAATGCTTTTAATGTACTCACAATATAGAGTAAAAGCAGCATCATAATCTGGATGCTAATATCAAATATATTTTATATTATTATAATTATTATTTCTATAAAAGATGCCACAAAAGCAAAAAATGAAATTATCCTTAAAACTTGAGTTTAATGCAAATTCTTTATTATATCAAATAAGTGACAATAATTAGCTGGTAAATATGTTGTGGTTTTTTAGGTTAAATAATAGAAGTGAATTATTAAAATTATCAACTGCTCTTGAAAATGTTAAAAAATAAGGTGAAATTAAAATCAAGAATTAATGAAAGGAATACTTGCCCTGTAAAATTGTAGAAAATTTATTTTTTTAAGAAGGAGAAGCAAAATAAGTTTTTAAGCATTTATAAACTTAAAAGTAAATCAAAAATATAATTAGTTTTTAAAAAGGTGTCAAAAATAATTGAAAATGCTTTTGATGTAAGCTTAAATTAAAGTAAAAAAGCAACAATGTAATCACTAATCACTTATATTAATATAAATACTATTATAAAAGCTGCTAAAAAAAGTAAGTGAAATTATCTTTAAAGATTGTGTTAAAAATCTTTATATCAGGTAACTGATAATAATTAGCTGGTAAATACGCTTTCAACTTTAGGTTAAATAATAGAAATAAATTATTAATATTATCAACTACTCTTTAAGATGTTAAGAGATAAGGTGAGACCAAAATCAAGAATTAATGAAAGGAATACTTGCTCTGTAAATAGTAGAAAACTAGTTTAAAAGTAAAGCAAAAATAAAATAAAACTTTAAGCATTTAGAAAAAGTATTTCAAAAATACAATTAGTTTTTAAAAAGTGTCAAAAATAAATGGAAATGCTTTAAATGTACTCACAATTTAGAGTAAAAAAGCAGCATTGTAATCTGGATGCTAGTACCAATTAGTTTTTATTATTATAATTATTATCACTATAAAAGATGCCAAAAAAGCAAAAATTAAACTATTCTTATAACCTGAGTTAAATGCAAATTCTTTATTATATTATATAAGTGACAATAATTAGCTAGTAAATTCACTTTGAATTTTTAGATTAAATCAAATAAAAGTATTAATATTATTAACTGGTTTCTTGAATGATTAAGATGATAAAGTCAAACCCAAAATTAAGGATTAGTAAAATGATAAAGTCAAACCCAAAATTAAGTATTAATAAGATGATAAAGTCAAACTCAAAATTAAGGACTAATGAAAGGAATAATTGTCCAGCAAAATAGTTAAAAACATAAATTTGGAATTAGAATTGTAATATAATTAAAACTTATTTATAAGCATTAAGAAACTTAAAAGTAAAAAGTATATAAAAATATGTTTTAGACTAGTGTCAAAAACAAAGAGAAAAGCTTACCCTAATATAAGTATAACTTTAGAGAGTAAAAGTAAAAAGACAGCAAAATACTAAATAACTTATATATACCAATAAAATTACAGTTATAATGGTTTTCAGATCTTAGAGTGTAAGCATTTGTGCTACTTCTAAAATAAAATTTAATGCTTTTTTATTTTATTATAGATTAAAATTATAAAAGTAGTTTGATTACTAAAAAATGTGAGAGCTATCTTAGTTACTTTGTTAACCCTTTCAATGATTTGACAGATATATGCATCCAAAAAAATGGGGGTGATGAAATCTAAAAAAATTGGGAAAAAGAACCTCCTTTAAAAAGCTCTAAAAAGTATAAAATAATCAAGAACTTATGCCTCCTCAATAAAACCCTTTTTGAAGTCAGCGCCATATTTTAAACTGAATTATAGAATTTTGCTCAAAAATGCAAATTATATCTTATGTCTGGATTGGGTCTAAATGTAAACTATAAGCAACTTAGAATATATAGTACTGAGTATATAAATTATAAATACCTATTATAAGTCAGTTAAAATATGGTGCTGACTTCCAAAAGGGTTTTATTGAGGAGGCATAATTTCTCAATTATTTTATACTTTTTAGAGCTTTTTTTAAAGGAGGTTCTTTTTTTAAAATTTTTTTGGGAAAGTTCTTTTTCCCAGTTCTTTTTCCCCAAAAAAAATAAGTATTTTTTTAAGTGTCTCTTTTTCCTACTTTATTAAATATCACTATCTCTATATATCCTTTTTGACCCCTTACTATTTCTCTATAAAATTAAAACTCATTGTATATATATTATATATAGTAGAGGAGGATACCCCAGTGATAGAATAGGGACCTCTACCGCTGCCTCCCTGAGTTTGATTCTGGTAGATGAACTTTGGGTAGGGGACAATTATGACTGTGTTGGTGTTGTGCACCAATGCCCCAAACCAAGATAGCAAATAGCAAAGGTGGTCCATGGAGTTTCTGGCCTATCATATGCTGAGCATGGAGATTTTAGGTTTTATCCTTTTTTCCTGTTAATTCAAATCCCCTTTATTCTTCATCAGTGCAGTATCACCCCCAGATCAGCCCACCTCAAATAAAAAGTATATTATATATAGTATCTTATAAACAAATATACTAATAATTCACATTATTAAATTTAGTTGTTTTTATTGGTCAAATTATATTAAATTTACTGATCACCATCTACAATACTTCATTTTATTAAATTTAGATGATTTTATTGGTCAACTTATGCTGAATTTACTGATCGCCATCTACAGTAATTCATTTTATTTGATTTGGTTGCTTTTTATTAGTCAATCTATGGTAAATTTATTGATTGCTATCTAAAATAATTCATTTTATCAAATTTAGATGAGTTTATTGGTCAAATTTTGCAAAAACGATAGCCATCTATAATGATTTAAGCTCGTCCCACTATGATCTCATACTGCCTGAATTTTTACATACCCCAGCCATAGGACATATCAAAAGTGCTTCGAAGCTATTGCTTCACCGATGCCGGAATTAAGTTTATCCGGAGCTGTATTAGTCCCATAAGTATCCATCGCTTCCGAGTCCATTTTGATATACTTACTAATTTAATGGGCAGATACTTGACCAATACTTACAAAAGTAAAATGGGACCTAAGTTGGAGCATCCTCTATTTTTGAAGATGATCATCCGAATTGGTCCAGTACTTTCAGAGTTATGCGCGAACAAACATAAAAAAAGAAAAAAGAAAAAAACATACATACAGGTCGAATTGATAACCTCCTTTTTCAAAGTCGGTTAAAAACGCATATATGCATCCAAAAAATGGAGGTGATGTAAATCTAAAAACGCATATATGCGTTCAAAAAATGAGATTTACATATGTTTATTTCAAAATTTATCGAATATTCGTGTTACGACACGGACCAAAATGAGCTTAGAAAGTGTGAACATCGGCTAAGAAATTTTTACAAAAATTAAGACCAAAAAATAGAGGAGTTTTTTTTCGAAAATCAGTGAAAGGGTTAATATGAAAGCAATGAGTAAAGGATCCCATTTAGTTTCTTATATTAGCTCATCCTTGGAGCTTATTTATTGATAGTGGTGTCAGTTCGACGTTGCTCAGGTTTAATAAACAAACGATTTGAATTGAGGTTTTAGATTTTTTTATCAGATAAACCAATACATTGCCTAGCTAAAACCAGTGACCATACCAAATCAACCAATCACCAACTGCTTCGTAAAACTAAACTTTTTGAAATCGAAACAACCAAAGCCACCAATCACTTACCAATAACTAAAATCATTAAATATACTAAATCAACTAATCACTAACCGCTTCATAAACCAAAACTAATTGTATTGAAATAACCAAAATCACCAACCACTTACCAAAATCAATTAGCTTATCGAATCAACCAATCACTAACTTCTTTATTAAAACTGTTAAGCTTATTAATCAACCCAAAACACTAACCGCTCACCAAAACCATTTAAACTAACAAATCAACCGAATATCAAACTTCTCAGCCGTAACAATATACCGGTTTCCAATAAGAACATCTAAGATTTTCACTTCTTATGTATAAACCTTTTTATTTTATTATGAAAATTAAAAATCCGGCTTTGAGGTGCACACAGACCCCCTCCCGTCCACCTATATCCAAATTTTCAGAGCTCTATATGCTCTAGTTTTGGCTGGGCATCACACACACAAACAGACATACATATTTGCTTTTATATATATAGACAAGATAAACTTAAATTGCAATCCAAGTTGCAATTAATCTAATCTTTAAAAATCTCAACGCTTTAATTATCCAAAGCTTCAGTACAGGATCAAGTTAGTTTATTTCTTTATGTCAAAGAGAAGCCATAATTCAAATATGGTTGATGAACTCAGTACTAAGCGGAACTCTCCGTCTTCAATTTATCAATAATAACATACTAGGTAAAGTTAGGCCTGAATAAGAGTAACTCACCTTAGGTGGAGATTTAACTTCATTCAGTTAGTTCCTCAAGTGAAGCAAGTTGTTTTTAAATGCAAGCTCGAAGCGCTCCAGAAAACACCATAATGACTCAATGGCTAGAATCTCAAAGCTAACATCTTGAATATACTTAATTTGGTTCAAATTAAGTTACTTGAATCCAAGTTCACAATAGTAATGGCATATTCAAGTATCTTTGGGTGCTCAGATAAAAAATATGTAGTATGACTACCCAGGTTAGAAAATATATAATGGATAGCCTAGGATGAGTTACAACATGTTGGCATTGGTACTTTAAAAAGAGTTTAAATGGAACAGTGGATTCATCTATACAAACCTTTATTTCATATTCCTTTATTGTTTTTATCAACAACCGATCTTTGCCCTTTGGAAGAGAGAAATGGTGACCAAAGGCTTGCATTAACATTGCAATAGAATTTTCAGAGTATCCCTTTATCTTAAATATAATTTCTAGGGAGTTCACCAAAAATTCTAAGCTCTTTGAAGATTTTATGGCATCCAAGAGGTGTCCTTCAATCCCCATTAAAGCACCAAGCCTAATGGCCTAATCATTAAGAAGATGACACAACCAATACCTCTAATCTTTTTTCTTCACTTCTAAAATCAAAAATGGCTTGATTTAACTGATATTTAGCCAAGAATGATAGTAAAACAGATGGACCAACATCTTAAGTGCAGCTTTCCTTGTGACAGATTCACAAGTGAATAGGTCACTCAACAAATCATCCAAATACTTAAATACTTTATCCACTCCATCTCTAGGTGAGTTGACATAGTCTAACAACATGCAACCAATCGCTTGAGTGCAGGCAATTGCAACTTCTAAATGATTTAGTGTATGTTTTAAAAACTACCTAATCCTTAAAGCCTTGATGTATTATGCAAACAGTTAACAACAAGATGGAAAAGATTCTTGACAGTGATGGATGAAATGAGGCCACCAAGGAAAGGATATCAAAGCACTTTGTTTGCATCCAAGAGGAGTGTATTTGGTTATAATCAGGGGTGTCCAACACAATCAGTCTAGAAAGGAGCTTTGTTGCTGAAAATATAATGATGGTGCACACTGGGAACTCATTGAAGAGGACCGCCCTTTTTGCAAGGCAGAGGGCACTTGAATACAATGGATTCATTTTGAGACCATAAAAAATCAATTGCACAAGCTGTGAAGGCGGCATCCCAAGCTTACCACCAGTACAGCTCCTGTGGGTTAAGATATGACATGCTACATGCATAACATTCTTGGCAACATGATAGCTTTCAAATTAGGGAGCTTATATAGGTGGCCTACCTCATCTCAATTTCTGGATTTAAAAGCAAAAGAACTAAGGGTAAGTTGTCAGAAACCAAGTCATAATCTGTAAACTGTAAGTCTAGAGACCCAACATCTTGGGTGTCATGATTAAATGGCATGATAGTGGGCACCAACCCCAAGGATAAGGCTGGGTAGTAGGAGGCCCAGAAGATGAAGCTTCAGGCCGTCCATGACCTCAAGCACACAGTAGACCAATGCTGGGTACAAGCCAAATATGCTCAGGTTGGTACTAGTGAGGTGCCTAATGCCCAGCCCCTTGAGTTGGCCCAGGCATTAAAATGGATGGTCTATTCAATTAGTGAGGATGGCTTAATTCAGTTGATTGAGGAACTGGGTTTTGAAACCCATTCCATTTATAAAATTATGCATTTGGGTCAGATCCAACTTTAATAGATTACTTGAGTGAGGTCAGTTTCAGTGTATTTTACCAATTTGGATGGGAGTGTTTGCCTATTGGTAAATTGGTGCTTGGGACCACTTTGGCAGACCCTGAATTACCTTGACAAAGCTTAAATTTTGATTTTTGTGACCAACATTCCTTGTTGGTTGACTTTTCCCAATAAACTTCCCCATTTTTCCCATTTTATTTTATGTTATCTCTGACAATCCTGAGCACAGACCTCTTGAGGAGGTCTCACGCTACATTCACCATACCATTTTATATATGCTTCAGTTAGCCCCTAGTGCTTATTGGTTTACCCAGGTTCCCTTCAACCTGGGATGCTTACCCCTTTCCCCTTGGTGCACCGCGTCACTTTTAGCTGGGTAATTTTATAATGTTCACACTCCTTTACTTAAGTTATTAAAGCTCTAACACCCTCTGCTGAACTCTAGTACCTTTTTTTATTAATGGCTAGTTTCCTGGCGTTGGACCTGTGCACCAAGCACTACCACGCTGGGAACAGGAGAGCTATAGACAAACTCCTTACATTATCGACCAACCACTTTATCTTATGTGCATGAACTTTTTCCGTGTGGGACTTTTCCAAAGCGTAAACAGTGGGCGCCAGCTGTGAGCTTCAGCTATTGTCAGCCGCACTGATGTTTTCTCTTTTTCTGAAGGAGGGAGCATCTCAGCGTTATTATGGCTGCCTCCAACTGAAAAGTACCCACCCTTCATGCTTATACCTGGTGGATACAGACGCTTCTAGGTCCAAAAATTGTGATTCCCCAACTTTTTGCCAAAATTACCAAATTCAATTTAAATAAAGGAGCTTTACTTTGACAGTGCATTCAGATGATGCTGGCAGAATTGGTGCAGATGGGCCTAAGGGTGTTGGCCTTGGATAACATCAGGAATTCCATTGCTGTTATTGGAATAAAGTCATTTGCATCTAAAAACACGTTTTATAATGAAAACACTATGTATACCTCTAAACCATATTTACACTCTCTTGGCTCAGATATAAAACCTATTCCTGTGTATCAAATCACCCCAGATAATCCCTGTTTGACCTCTTCCATGATTCGCAGCACTCAGGAAGTTATAAAGAGCTGCGCTTACAATACAACAATGTTTATGCCTCTGCTGAAGATAAGGTGGGATATGTGGCCTCAGTAGTAAGAGTGACCAGATATCCTTCTTCATTCTTTGATTCTAAAAAAA
Organism: Massospora cicadina; assembly: GCA_022478985.1. Classification (NCBI taxonomy): domain Eukaryota; kingdom Fungi; phylum Entomophthoromycota; class Entomophthoromycetes; order Entomophthorales; family Entomophthoraceae; genus Massospora; species Massospora cicadina. The sequence goes on from JAKSZP010006714.1 coordinate 88,161, forward strand.
TAAGGTGACATGTTAATGCCTGATGATGAGTTTGTTGGTGATGTTCTGGCACTGTCTGCTATAAATAAAGTCCATTCTGGGTATTTCTACTGACTTCTATCCTTTTCTCCCTTTTAGGGAAACTCAGAACCACTATTCTGGTGGATAATGACGCCACTGAAAACTTTATGGACCAGAGCCTAGCCAACTATCTTGGGCTGAGCTATTTTCCAGATGATATGGTTAGGGGAGGAGCATCCCAAGGTATTTCCACTCTGAAGATCATTAAGACAGTGGACTATCAGGTTGGCAAGTACCACTTGTCTGATAACTTCCAAGATATCAAAAACCTCTTGTACGCTATCATTTTGGGTGTGAAGTGGTGGTGGAAGTTTGACATTAAAACCAACCTGAGATAGAATACCCTTTCCCTAACATTAAAGAATGGTCACACATTAGTTGTTCCATTGCCAGAGGATAACGCCCAGGGCAAATTGCCCCACCGGCCCCATCTTTACACTCTTAGCCTTGCTTCTATACTGAAGCCCACTGTAGAGGTTCCCCTACCTTCTTGTTTGAAGGGTTTGGAATCTTCCTTTGATGCTGCTTTTGTAAACGCACTACCTGATCACTCAGAGTTCAATTGTGAGTTCAAGCTCACTGTGGTTTTGGTGCATATTTATTCTCCCATTTACCCATTAACCGTCCAGGAGGAAGAGGTGTTAGATGTGTGGGTGAAGAAGCAGTTAGCCAAAGGCACAATTTTCAGTATACCTCCCCTGTATGCTCCCCACTTCTCTTTGTTGAGAAGGCTGATGGTACTCTACGCCCATGTGTTGACTATGGAAACCTTAACAACGTCACTGTACCAGATCTACATCCCATCCCTTTAGATTTTCAGATTGCACGCTATGTGGATAAGGCTAAGGTCTTTTCCAAACTGGATTGCCTCAATGCATCTAATCAAATTTAGATTAAAAAGGGACAAGAGTGGTCAATTGCCTTTCATACCAGAAAAGGGATTTTCCAGTTTTGGGTCATGCCCTTTGGGCTTAAGAATGCCCCTGCTATCTTTCAACACTACATTGATGCAGCGTTGAGGAACTTGTTAGGGGTATGCGTGGTTGCTTACATGGATGATAACCTAGTGTTTTCCCCTGATCATGAGTCTCATGCAGTACACCTTCAGCAAGTGGTATAGAGGTTAAAGGCAGCCATCCTTACACTGAAGATTAGCAAATGTGAATTTTTCAAGTTCTAGGTCACTTTTCTGAGCAACGTTGTGTTTGACCAAAAACACATGATAACTCCAGACAAGGAGAAGGCTATTCATGAGTGGCCCACCCCCACCTAAGTCAAGAAATTGATGAGCTTTTTGGGGACGTGTACATTTTTCAAGAAGTTTACACCCAATCTTTCTGAGATGGCAGCACCCTTATATAAGGCTAGTGGCGCAAAGGTGCTTCAGTGGTCCCCCATTTTGGAGAATGCTTTCCAAGCAATGAAATTCACCCTGTTGTCCATGTCTGTCCTTCACCATGTCACCCCCATCAAAAAAGTTCATTGTGTCTACTGATGCCTCCAACTTCACCATAGCGGCTGCCTTGTTAGAAGTAGGCAAAGATGGGATATGTGACGGTTGAGGTCTATCCTCAGCATCACATTGCCCTGATCTTTGGTAAGACAGGGCAGGCTGTGTCTGTATGTATGGAGGAGGAGGGGGCGTTGGTTCTGGCAAGGACGCCTAAGGGGCCGGAGCTTGGAGTAGGCCAAGGAGCAAGATGGGCATCCAAGTTGGAACAAAACGGAAAACGAGTAAAATGGGTAGTTTCGAGATTTGATTTGGATTCAAATCAAAAATGGAATGAAACAGGTGCTTGGGAGTTTCGCGGTTCAATTGGGATTTGAAATGGAACTGGCACGGAACTGTTGAGGATCAGAACTGGTATGGAACCATTGAGTAAAGATTCCGAGATCCTGTTGTAAAGTTTACACCAAACATCATTCAAGCTGGCACCATAAGCTTATATTATATTTTATTTTAGCTTTTAACATGTGTATATAGGGAAGGAACTGGGAGCTGGAGGCTCCTCAGTTCTGTTTTCTATCAACTTGGCTAAATAATAAATAAAAGAACTTAAAATTTATATATTTATAATTTGAGTTTATTTTAAAGATATTGCCTAACTGCAGCCATGTTTGGCTTAAATCAACATGAATTGGACTTTGAGAGTGAGCTTGGGAGGGCTATTGCCTCCCTCTATACCTTGTCTTGGAGTCAAGGCATGTTGCTGGGGTTAAGTATACTTGCAACTGTCTTCCAGGGGGTGCTTGTCCAATCTTGTAGCGCGCGCACCAGGAGAGTAGTAACAGGAGTCCTGTCAGCCCTATGGTCTGTAACATGGATACTGTTGCCCAACTCATTCGTGGCTCATTGGAAGGAGCCAGTGCGTTACAGGATAGAGCATTTGGTGGGATATTTTTCTAGAAAAATGTCTTTTCCTGAGTTAAATTATGCCATTTATGAAAGAAGTTACTAGCAGTGGTGGATGCGCTGACTTATTGGAATTGCCATTTGCATGGCTCCTCCCAACCTTTCCTTGTACATGCAGATCACCGTGCCTTTCTGTACTACCGCACCCCTCATGTCCTAACCCCACGGCAGACCCAGTGGCATGAGACCCTTGCCATATTTATCTTCTCTTATGACTTTACCAAGGGCGAGGATAATGGTTTGGTGGATGCTTTAAGCTGCAACCCTGCTTTAGCGCCTGATCTCAAGGAGGTAGAGGTTTATAATACCCAGTTGATAATTCCACCAGGTAAAATTTTATCTCAACTTTCTGCTCTCATGGCCAACATTCCAGTGCTTGCACCTCTGGAAAAGGGGGAGGAATACAGTATGTTCAGAAAGGTAGTCCTTTCTAAGCCACTATCAGCTGAATATACTATGGTATTTGCTAAGAGTGTTTTGATTTGGGAGGACTTATCCAGGGGTTATCACATAAAGGATGAGATGGTGTGGTTTCAGGGGTGCCTATGTATTTCCGCTGGACCACTGCACCTGGAAATCATCTGGGACCATCATTATGGAATCACCATTGGTCATCCTGGGAAAGCAAAGATCTTGGAGTTGATATGTCACACCTACAATTGGAAGGGCTTTCCTGATCAGATGGGGTGGTATTGTAAAGAGTGTCTGATCTGCAATCAAATGAAACACAATTGTCAACCTTTAGCAGGGTTGTTGGTATCAGTTCAAAAGGCTGAAGGGCCCTGGACTTCCCTATTGGTTGATTACATTGTGGAGTTACCTGCCTCTGATGGTTATGATGCCATCATGGTGGTGGACCATTTTATAAAGTTCGCCCACTTTATTTCTTGCATAATGACAATAACTGCAGCTGAGATGGCTAGGCTCTTCACCACTCATGTGCTTGCGCTCCATGAGGTTCCCCCAAGAAATTATCAGTGACTGGGGACCCCAGTTTGCTTCTGTCTTTTGTGAAGAGTTGTGTAAAACTCTTCAGATTTGCCCCTGCCATTCAAATGCCTATCACACTCAATCAAATGGGCATACTGAATGAGTAAACCAGTGCTTGGAACAATTTTTGCAGTGTTATACCGCCGCGGATCATTCAGATTGGGTTTCTCACTTTCCTATAGCACAAACTAGATACAACAACACCTTGCATTCTTTGATCAGTTGTTCCACTTTTTTCACCAACCATGACTTTATCCCCACCTTTAAAGGAGCCCAGCTGTGGATCTAAGGTTAAAGTGGTGGTGGACTTTGCCAAGAATATCAAGAAGGTCTACCAGGGGTTTTCACAAGTTTGGAGGTGGCAATACAAGTGTATTAGGAGAACACTGATGGTAAGCGCCGAGTGGGTCTGGCATATAAGGAAGGGGATCTCATGATTCTTGATGCTCACAACATCCCTATCAAGCAGCCATGCAAGAAGCTGAAACTAAAGAGGATTGGCCCTTACCATGTTGTTAGAAAATGAGCCATGCCTCATACCAGCTAGATCTTCCCTCTTCATTTCAGATCTTCTCTGTCTTTCATGAGAGCAAATTAATGTTGTTTGAGGGCCCCCACCCAAGACTTTTGAGGCCTATCTCATGGATGGGGAGCCAGAGTGGGAAGTGGAAGAAATAGTAGCCTCCCACCATGTTGAAAGAAGACTTGAGTACCTGGTATCTTGGAAGAGTTTTGATGCTGCAGAGAACAGTTAAGTTCCAGCGCATGAATGTGTGCATGCCCAAGATCTGATTGAAGCCTTCCATAAGCATTTCCCTCAGGCCGCTGGCTCTCAACCCAAACTGACCATTGCCACAATGAAGTTGTCCCCAGCCCACAAGAACTTTTCCCTAGCACAAGCCCCTGGAGGGGGTTGAGCTTTGTCAGGAGGAGAGGGTAATGTCATGGTTAAATGACATGATAGTGGGCACCAACCCCAAGGATAAGGCTGGGTGGCAGGAGGCCCAGAAGGTGAAGCTTCAGGCCGTCCCTGACCTCAAGCACACAGTAGACCAATGCTGGGCACAAGCCAAATATGCCCAGGTTGGGACTAGTGAGGTTTTTAATGCCCAGCCCCTTGAGTTGGCCCAGGCATTAAAATGGATGGTCTATTCAATTAATGAGGATGGCTCAATTCAGTTGATTGAGGAACGGGGTTTTAAAAACTCATTCCATTTATGAAATTATGCATTTGGGTCAGATCCAACTTCAATTGATTACTTGAGTGAAGTTAGTTTCAGTGTAATCTACCAATTCAGATGTGATTGTTTTCCTATTAGTGAATCAGTGCTTGGGACCACTTCAGCAGACATCAAATTACCCTGACGAAGCTTAAATTTTATTTTTGTGACCAACATTCCTTGTTGGTTGACTTTTCCCAATAAACTTCCCCATTTTTTCATTTTATTTTATGTTATCTCTGACAATCCTGTGCAAAGACCTCTTTGAGGAGGTCTCATGCTACATTCACCATACCATTTTATATACAATTTATTTAGCCCTTATTGCACTGTTGGTTTGCTCAGGTTTTCTCCAACCTGGGACGCTTACCCCTTTCCCCTTGGTGCACCGCGTTGCTTTTGGTTGGGTATTTTTTAAAATAATTGCACTCCTTTACTTAAGTTATTATTGCTTCAGCACCCTCTGTTGGACTTTTGTACCTTTTGTACTAATGGCTAGTTCCCTGGTGTTAAACCTGTGCACCAAGCACTACCACGCTGGGAACAGGAGAGTTATAGACACTCTCCTTACATTAGCTAGATCAAAAAGTCCATTTTAGGAAGAAGAAAGGACCTAGTGCTCCTGTGGAGCCCTTGGCTTAACTGGGGGACTTGGGTCATGTAGTTGATGAATGTTGGATCACTGCATTGGCACCAAAAACCCTACCACAGTACCCCATTTGGCTGCTTCTTCTCTGATTGAAAGGATAAAAGAGGTCTATAAAGAGGTTATACAGGCCCGAAGCCTTCAGCAGCAGCTTCCCTTTCCACTGAGCCTCACTGCGCAATTTTTTACATCCTTGAAAAAGAAGAAAATGGGCCTCAAAACTCAGGAAAGGTTTCCCAAGTCAAGAAACTCAGTCCGGGATACAGGATCCAAAATTCTGGGTCTGGGAAAGCCAATATGAGTTAGAAATTTTCTTTTGGGAAATTCTAAAAAAATTCTATTAACAATTTGTCAGATTGACCCTGGCGGAACCTAAATCATCCACCCCTTCAATCTGAGTAAATCCACTTATGTTTGGATTGGTGAGTGTCCCTCTCTGGAAGATCCAACAGTTATGTTGCCAGAGCTTCTGTGACCTTTGCGTAAGCTGGATGATGAAGCCCCAATCCCTGCTGAGTACCCATGAGTACATCAGCTACCGCTGCCAGAAAAAAATGTACCCATGGCCCCCCTTTCCCTTTTTCACATATATAAGGCAACTGCTTCTGTAAGGAGCAGTTGTCACTCTATTTTCACCTTTAAGTTTAATAAAACTACTACCTTCAAAACCTACTCTGCAAGCTCATCCACTTTTTTTAAAATACTTTCACTTAACCCAGCAAAGTATGCAGCAATCTGCATCCTAGGGCTAATGGTTGTTGAGTAGGCCAAGCCATCAATCCAGTGGCTCACCAAATGGTGATCATGATCCAGGAATTTACCACAAGCTTATAATGCCAATCCACTGCTTTGGAAGAGTTCTCAGATCTGCCAAACTCTTCACAACAACCTGTTTACCATTTGGCACCTGGCAGACCAGCTTCAGGTTTGCCTCCCACTCTGCAAAATAATTGGAGAATTCAACCTAATCTGCCTCGCTGATCTGCTAGTAGTTTGGCACAATTTGGGCAGAGTGAGGCTATCTCCGCTGATTGCAATTCTCCATTTGTAGATGAGGATTTGCCATCCACACAACCATGAGGTGGGAACCAGGCACTGAACCAACTGGGATATTCCGCCAAGGGCCAATCCAGCCCAAATCAATTTGGAAAATCAATTCACCATATTAGCGATGCACCTGACATCTCTATCCAACCTGAAACCTCTCATTGGATGCAAGATAAGGCCTAAGGCCTCCCAATGGACAGAGCAATTTTATTTGATTCAATTCACAAAGCTGATCATCATTTCGAAAATTTATATGATTTTCAGACTTTTTCTATGATGAATTAGTCCAAAATAGCTGGGAAAATGAAGCCAAAGGTCAACAACTGCAAAACTGGGAGGATTGGTTGCCCCGTTGCCTCTCCCACCCTTGAGGGATGCCCCAGCAAGACCTGCAGTTGCCCCCATTGCAGCCATTTAGTTTGTTATGGGGCCTTTGGTATGTTTATTAGCTTCTATTTCCCTCACCAGAATAATAGGAGATCCCTACTACAACTGCTCAGAACTGCTATGCCCTTGGCATTCTGAGATTTTCACTGGGTTTTTACACACCCAGATTGGAAGCCCAGTATTACTTAAATCATCAGATTTTATGACAGAAACCAAGTTAAAGCCTTTAGTGCTTCTGTGACAATGTGTGTTTCACAGCTTTGAAGATCCTTTATGCTTTAAATAACCCCTTGCCTTTATACCTTCTGGAGAATGTTGAACATAAGCATTAGGTAATCAATAGTTGGTTGGAGATGCAGGAAGCTTGTAGTCAAAAAGACACCAAGTATGGAATACAAAGCTTTACAGACGTAAGCTTATAAAATTGCATTTACTCATTATAAGAATTTGTTTATCTGGTAAAGTTTGGCTTGATATAACTAAGATTTCAGGTCAGAATTTGATTTGGCTGAGGAAGCACTTATTAAATTGTGCCAATTGCAGAGGACAAGCGCAGGATGAATTCAACCCAACTTGTTGCTTCCAGCTGTATAATCCACCAATTAGATGAAGTGCAAATTGGTTTATAAGATGGAAAACATCAATCTAATCTAAAACTTTAAAATGACTGTATCACTTGTGAATTATTGTAAGCTAATGCAATAAGATAAGCAAGCATTATGGACATTCTATATCTTTTATATTAGTGTTTTGAGACTAACATACTATTGCAAGTATCACTAGCTATTGCTTCAAATGTTTAAAACCAATAATGACAACCAAAGTCTTCATTTAGAACTTAAACCCCATCAAAAGCAAGTTTACATGAATATGCTAAAAAGGGGTAGGCTGCAGAGTGGGTTGTAAGTAAATAATCATAAGTAGCTTACATCCCCCAGCTCTTTATATTGAGATTATATACTAACAATCATTTTTCAGCAACGATGTAAAGGATGTTGGATTTATAATTAAAAACTAAGCCCTTTACATATTGTCTAGCTACTGTGACATAGACCTGTTGTTTTTAAGAGTTTTAACCCATGAAATTTTAGACTATAGGATGTAAGTTATTAATGACAAAGGCTTTTTTATTTAACCAAGGTAAGCTGACCAGGGGATAGACATTACCAAATATATGTGAAGCTAAGAGAATAACTAAGAAATATAAAAATTGGGCACCCCAGGGTACTCAAGTTACCCCTGTTGCCAGCGGGACTGCCAGGTATGGGGAGGTTGGTGCACTACTCCGAGGGGGTTTCCCCTGCTATGGAGCATGTGTGAAGGAAAGGGTCTGTGTGGAGGAACCAGAGTGGGAACCATGATTCTATAGGCGCTTTTTGTCTTGGTCTCATATATCCATAGAGCCAGGCTTGGAAGTGCTCTAGTAGGTGGACATGGAATCTGTTAATAATCCCATGAATGGTTGGGACCGTGCCCTTGAACGCATCTAATGCAATTTAGGTGTATTGTCTCATTGCAATGGGTATTATTAGGGAGTGGAGGGTAGATGGGATTGGTGACTCAATCTGGAGTGCGAAGATACTCTTTGATATCGAGAATTCCTGTTCATTTTGAATCTTGAGCAGGCGTGCGACTTACTGCCATATAGCTTTGGTTGGGGCATGTTTCTAGGCGGTGATGTAGGGATCCCTCCCCTCCAGATACTGCACATGTTTTGTGGAGGGAGTTGGAGCAGTCCGCCATCCTATAGGTCCTTCTCAAACAGCGCTAGGCGTCTGCTCTTATCCTTGGTTGTAGGAGTGGGTGGTGTGTCATTTTCCACATTTCTTTCTGTGTGGTTAGATCATAGGGAATGTCCAGCATATCTAGGTATTCTATCCTAGCTATGCTTGGGGTTGTTGCGAGCATATCCCTCTGGGGGTGGTTTTCTGGGTTTCTAATTTGAATTGGGGGCTGGTTCGTCCCCTTCCCTATATAGTACCCATGTTTTCTATGGTCCATCCCATATGGCGGATAGTTTGGAGGATATGTTTGAAATGAGGGGAGGTTCCATGTGGACCCGTTGCAGTAGGGTGCTTGGCAAGGTATGAAAGTAGTCTGGGTGGACTATGTGGGTTGGTTAATTTGAGCGCCTGTGCAAAGTTAGTCCTTGCTGCTCTGGACCAATGCTGTTGTGGGAGGTCTGGAGCAAGGATTTCCTTTATCCAGGTACCTAGGATGTGATTGGCATGGCTCTCAAAATCTATTAGTCCCATGCCTCCGCTTGAGCGTGGGCCAAATAGTATTCCATCTGTATAGGAGGGTGAGAGCCAGGCCACAGCCAGCCCTGGATAAGCGCGCGAATTGAGGTTATAAAGGTAGGTGAGAAGGCTATCGCATGGGCCTGGTACCACAGTATTGGGAGGATGAGCGAGTTAGCAACTGTAACTCATCCTGTTAGTCCTGGGGTTCTTCCCTTGAGGGAGGCGACGCGTTTGGATACCCGTTGTAACAGGTTACTTTCCATTGTCTCATTAGCATATCTCCCTGATTCTAGCCAGATTCCAAGGTGTCGGACAGGAGTGGTGGTGGTGGGAGGTGTTGCAAAGGGTAATATAATTGGGTTTTTTCTTCGAGTGTTGGTGTGAGGTTCTGATGTTGTGGCCCAATTGTTTGTGTATTTGCCTAAGAGGATTATTTCTGTCTTCCTTTTGTTGAGCGATGCATTGCTCACCTTGGAGTATTCCTCTAGAGTGTGTTCCAGCTGTTGGGCATCTTCATGTTTGCTATACCTGCTACGCAGTCATCTGCAAAGGCCAGTATCTTGACTGTTGGTATTCCTTGTGCAGTTATCCCCATGAGACGTGAGTCAGTTACTTGGAGGAGCGGGTCAAAGCTGAAATTGTATAGCAGTGGGCTGAGGGGATCCCCTTGTTTGAGCCCTCTGTGTGGTTTAATCTTGTTTGTTAGGAATCCAGGGCCGCATACAGCCATGGTTGCAGATTCTGTTAAAAGCATCGCCCATTTTATGAATCTTGGTGGGAGTTTGAAGGCATGTAGACATTCTTTTAGGTATGGCCAGCTAACATGGTCATACGCCTTTTCCTAATCCAAGAAGACCAGGGCACCAGTTGCTTTGGATTGGCAAATGTTTGCAACAGGGTGTATGTTGTTCCAGATTGATCGCTTTGGTATAAACCCAAACTGGTTGGGTGATAGGGCGTCAGATGCAATTGCGCCTAATCTAGCTGCTAGAATTTTTGTTAAAATTTTTGTGTCAGTGTTGGAGAGTGCAATTGGGCACCAGTTGGCCAGGTCCAACTTGTCACCCTTTTTATACAAGGTTATAACGTAGGGTCATGGCCTCCTGGTAATAGGCGTGTTTCTAATAAGCTCTGGTTCATAGACGCCAATAGGAGGGGGGCAATTTGTTGAAAATATTTTTTGTAAAATTCGTAGGGTATCCCATCAGGACCTGGGCATTTCCTATGTGGTGCACCGCGAATTGTCTCCCAAAGCTCCTCCCATGTAATAAGGGATAGTATATTGTAATTTGATGGTGTACTTTGTATCTTGGCAGTTTGAATAAATTCTTTAATTTTTTGTGGATCTGTTGGCATATCGCAATATAATTTGGTGTAGTAGCGGTGTACTTCCACCTTGACCTCCTCAGGGTCAGTTGCCACAGTGCCGTTGGTCTTGTGGACCTGTGTGCACATGGGCTGGTTTCCGCGGGAGTGGAATTGGTGGAAAAAGTATGTTGAACAGGTTTCACCTTCCTTTATGAACTTACCTTTGTTCAATACTTTGATTCTGTGTTGGTGTTTAAAGATGAGATTGTTAAGTTGGGCTAAAATTTCTGCCCATTTGCGTCCCCAATTAGGGCTATAGCCAGATCTTGGAGTATTTATTTCCAGGTGGTCTAGTTCTGCCAAGGTACGCTTGATTGTGGCTGTGTCCGCGGTGTACTTGTGTGATGCAATATGTTGGGTTTTGTTGATTAAATCTCTTTTGAAATTTTCCCATGTTCTGATGGGATCCAAAAGGAAAGGGGCTGTGAATTCTGGGTTTGTAGCCTTATTTTCAACCCAGTCAGATATCTCAGGCAATCTTATATTTTTTGAGTGAAGCTTTCTCCAAGGCGACACCTGTGTGTGGGATTGGGTTGGTGTTAACTGCACCATAATTAATTGGTGGTCAGAAAAATTGATTTTTTTTGTTGTAAATTTGGAGATTCTTGAGTGGTGGGATTGTGGGATGAGGATGTGGTCAATATGACTTATTGATATGAGCAGTCCCTCACGTATGTTGGGTCTTGTCATATGGGGAAGGATTGGTGAATTGTGAGGAAGAGCATCCTGTAAGCCAAGAGATGCCTTCATTGTGCGATATTCAATGTGTCCAGGTGGGTATCCCCTGGGATTAGGCCATCAATCTGTATTGGGGTTATCCCAGCAGTTGAAATCACCTAACATGATGATATCTGGTGGGAGAGTGAGGGTAGAAATTTTTTCAAAATTTTTTTCTCTCAGTTGCAGTGCATGGTGCGTATATACATGCTAACAAAATTATTTCATCTTGGCATGTGATTGTTGCTACCAGGACTCGACCGTGCAAGTGTGATGATGAATTTGGAATTTTGAATTTTTTGTTGTTTTGGACTATCACCTCACAGTGAGATGTCCATACTGATTGTGATGGTACGACCCTGGTTGACCAGGATTCTTCTCTCTTGTAGGCAGTGGGTTTCTTGGATGGCCAAGATGTCTACAAGAGGTTTTTGCAGGAATGCCAGCTTTTTGGCTTGGGACGTATGATCCCTGGCTCCCACGATATTTAACATCCCTATTGACACTGAGGTGCCCGTGGCGCCTCAGGAGCGGTTGGGAGGACCCTCTGGTCCTATCCCACCATGGCTCATTTTGGCCATGCTTCGCGTCTGTACTCCAACTCTTTCACTGCCATTGTTGGTTCCCTTGATCTTACCCAATGATTCAAGGGAATTGCAGTTTTTTGCATTTGCATCAATTTTTCCTGCACAGGTCTCATGTTGATTTGATGCAGGTTGTTGATTGGATTTTATATTTTTGAGGTTCAACTTTGTTGCATTGTGCACCACATTTTCACCCAAATTGCAGTTGCATTGTTCCTCAGTATGTGCATGACTGATGACGCTTTGTGGCTCAGTCTGGTTACTGTGAAAATTTTTGACCTGGGCATATTGTTCTGTTTGGTTGGTTTGGTGAATATCTGAAATATCCTCCTGAATTTGTCCATGGTTAATGGTGGATTCCGCGTGTGCCACCACTTTGGCCGCTGCTCACTTGTGGGCTTTTTGTGCTGCTTTACGTTGTTTGCTTGTAACTGGTTCCACAATGGAGTATAGTCCATCTTCACCCCAGCGGAATGGGTGGTGGCCATCAGTCATTTTGGCGAAGTTTTCATTATCTTTGTCCATAGCTTCTTCACAAAAATCATTTTCCATTAAGCCCTCTTTTACAGGGCATGCATGTTCCTTGTGGCCCAGTGAGCCACAGTGGTTGCAAATGGGTGGTGCACGTTCTGGTGTAACTCAGAATGCAGCTGACTTGCCCCCATCTGCAAAGTATAAATTCTGCTGCATGGAGAATTCTGGATAAATCCTCTTCCACTTCTGGAAGGGGTTGATTACAGTGATAGCTTTGCCCGTGCACAGGTCAGGCATTAAGTGAAATCTCTGTAATTCAAGTTGTTGGATTTCTCTGTAGGCCACAAGACCTTTGCAGAGCTCCTCCTCAATTACCTTATGAGGAAGGTTGGTGGGGAGCGAGTCAAAGGAGATGAACAAAGTTTTTGCTTTATTCCATCTGGTGCACGCGGTGTGCACAATTTTTTGCCCTCAGGGAGGGAAATTTCCACGCAGATTTTTGCTGCGGCATCAGCTTCATTGGCTGTTTCAAAACTAATATTGATCCAGCCGCAGCCCATGTTGTTGGTGGCTACATACACCGCGTGAGGGAAAAGTGAGGGCTGTGCCTCACATGTTTTCTCCCACAGGGTTGGTGACTCATTCCCAAGGAAGAGTCTGATCCCATGTTCCACCTTTGACAAAGGTTGGTTGAATTGAATGTACATGTATTGTGCATGCTTTACAGTAAATACCATAAACCCAGATGGTATCTGAGTTTGCGATTTCTTTGCAGATTGGGTTCCTGGTCCCCCTCCAGGGTGTTTCTTGCCCTTAGTTGCACCGTTAAGTGCACCGCTTGCCGCGATGCTCGCCCATGTTGTATTATTTTTTTATTAAAGTCACCCATCTTTCCTGTGTGTGATTATCCAAATTTGCTGTTCAAATTAAATTTTAGTAACTAAAGTGATTGTTACGAGAAAGAAAAGCTATTAATGACAAAGGCTTAAACTCCAAAGCATTAATATTTACAATAATTATCAACTATCAGTAAAATCCCAAAAGGTACTTACACTTAGTATTAACATAAAAAATATTATAAAATTATTTTTGGTTTTTAAGAAATGCAAAAAGTAGCAAATGGACCTTAAATTGATTTCAAAAGCTATACTTTTTTAAAAGAACCATCTAAGACAAATGAAACCAATATTATAATTCTTTAGCATCTCCTATATTGTTTCATGCATGGATTTTAAACAGTTTTGGCATGCGTTTAAATTTTCTGCCCTACAAAATTCACTTTTTTAGATTTCAGAAATAATGTTAGTTAAAACTTTAAAATCAAGGCTCAATGGTTTAGTGGTATAATTCTCCCTTAGGGTGGGAGAGGTACTTTTCTCTCTCACAAATATCACTTTTTATAGCAAAAGTGAATTGAACAAGAACTGAGAGAGCAACAAACTGCCAGAACACACTTCAATTATATAGAGCAATGAACAAAGGCCAACCATCCAAGCGTAGGGAAGTCTATCCACCCATCTGTGCGCAGCACATAGAAATGGACAATTTGTCTGTGCCAATATTTATTCTTAATAATAATAATACAAAGGATACTACAATGGATGTACCATCTGATGACCTTCCCGCTGGCCCATGCCCCAAAATGACTAGAATTGGGTAATGGCAATCTACCATATGCACATCAAGTAATGATCTGGTGATACAAATGATGACAAAATGTGCAAACGTGTCAATGGGTCACAAAGCCCTAACAACTAGCACGGATGACAGGGTCAACTCCCTAGGATTGATGACCGTCAACAACCAGATGACAAGAGACACCTTCTGGGAGTGAGTCCCAATGCTGAGAACAGTGGAGTCAGGAATATTCCCCATTGAACCTCAATCAGCAGGGAGGACTAGGGCCTTGCAGGGTGAGAAAATTATTGCTAATAAAACAAAAAACATGGAAAAAGTATTGGTAGGATCTGACACTGACTCAGATTTGAATAGCAAAAATTGGCAGTTCAAACCAACAGAGCCAAGCAATAAAAAGTTTTCTTCTGACATGGAGAAACTTACCAAATCCACTTGGGGTATTCAAGTGAAGAACAAGTTGGGCTCCAATTCCAAAAAACCCCCGTCAGGGGGGCAAATGGTCCCTGACCAAAATTGATTTGGCAACATGAGTAATTCATTGGGTGGGCCACCCAATATGCTATCAAGCAATCCCCAACGAATGCATGCTGACAGGGGGCCATAGCTCAATAATGCATTGATGGCCAATCCCAAATAGCTAATCACCGACCCAAGATGATCCATTGGGGACCAACCAAGGTGGGGGTGAAACTAAATCAGGGCCAAATCTGAGGCATTGGACACCTGGGAGTGTTCATCAAAAAAAAAACTAAAAATATTACTGGAAGGGGTGGAAACCCCAACAACAGTCAAGTTGATGGCCAAGGCCCTGATAAAATTTACACTGATCCAGTCAGACATGTTAGCGCGTTGAGGCATATCCACCCATGAGGTCAAACAATGGGAGGCCCGTTTCCATACTCTACGGCAACTCAGTGGGTCTCTAAAGGTATCAAGCCAGCCATTGCAGCTATATGGCGCGACCATAGTAGTTCTGCTGGAGCAGCCAAATGCTGGCTCAACACCCATATCTTAATTGACATGGCAGTACAATTCAAGGCGTCCCGAGTTTGAACCAAGTATGCCCTGGAATGGATGAAAATCCCCGTGGACTATAAGGAGATAGAGGCCGCAATCTGCGAAGGTTTAAAACTGGCAGATGCAAAAGCCTGGATGGAGGCTGGCATCAACCTATTAAATGCGATGGAATACAATAAGGTGGGTATTACAGTATGATATGCCCAAGCCGTCAGGATCTTGGGCCTCAACCCAACAAACTTAGCTGAGTATGCTAAATGATTATCAAACGCATCTACAGCCCTCAAATGGGCCTGACACTCCATTCCAGTGGACATGGCACTGGAATGGTACAACTCTACCTTCTCCTAAGAGGAGGAACTACCATGGATTGCAGCTGGGTTCAAGGCAACCAAGGCCTTACACTGGTTGTACACCCAAAGTCCACCAGCCACCACATCAGACCTGATGAAAGCGGGCTGGACAAAGGAAAAGGCGGTGGAATGGGGACCCTTTTGGGATTAGTTGCTGGAAGAGGCCATCAACTGGTCAGCCAATGTATTCACACTGATGGAGATGAAATACTGGTTCCAAGCGGGGGCCAGTATGGACCTAGTGCACAAATGGGCAGAGCTGGGGGTGACTAAACCGATTCACAAAACTATTAGAGGCTGACTATTCCTGATTGTAAAGTGGAAAATCTGGCACAACGCCACAACTCTCACCGAGGCTGCAGACTGGGATGCAGCGGTGTTCACCCCCCAATCAGCCCAACTGTGGATGGAACATGAGATCTTACCTTTAGGTGGCAACAACAATGAAAGGGGTCACAACCTCAGACTTGGGCTGAGAATAGCTCAAAGCAGGGATCTGCATCAAAACTATCTGGGATTGGAAGCAATCTTTCCCAGAACTGACGTTAGCAGCCCCATATGCTGCCAAAGGCTTCACCCCCTCAGAAGCATTCCAATGGAGCTAAGCGGTTGTTCTGGCAGACATGGCACGGGTATTTACAGATAGGGGCTGGAATAGTGTTACAGTAAGGGACTGGTGCCAGTGTAGCTCAATTATGCTGGAGGTCCTCCAACAATACCTCCATCCAATGTGTGGCCCAGAATCCGCTCTCAAGTGGTACCAACTGGGGTTCTCACCATCAGAGGCCCTAGAGTAGCAGAGCCTAGAGATCAGAGCGCAAATGGCTAGAAGTATCAACCGCCATGGTATCAACATTCGCCAGATCAAAGCATTCCTCAGCCAGGGATTCAGCCTCGACAAATCAGTAATTTGGATTTTGAAGGGAAAGACCCCCACCAAAGTACCTAAACCAAGCGCATAAACCAAATCTTACAGCACCGCGGTGGCGCATACTGAAGAAAACATCTGTAAAGGAGCAGGGAGCCACATCAAATACATCCATCAGTTGATCAGCGGGGGCTTTACAGACTGCCAGGCACCAAAATCATACCTAAAAGATGCTATCCAAATCCACCTGCAACTAGTTGGAGGAGGAATAATGGTCCAACCTGATATTGTCAACTTATCAGGAATTAGAGGAAGTCCTAGCTGGAGGGGACTTTGATCATCACTGGGTACCCAAACAGGGCTATATAGATATAGCAATCCCAGGCAAGTTGGACCACAAGAAGCTCCTCGAAATTGGCATAAAGTATAGGGGATCTATCTGCAAATGGAGCTGACCAGATACTCCAACCAAACTGCAAGGTGGGTAACCTTACAGAACCTCCCCACCAATCATGAATGGGAGTGGGTGCATGGAGCGATCTGGACTAGATTGTCATACTATGGGGAAGTACAAGAATTCTGGCAAGCCGGTGGCAATTATATTGCAAAGTTCCTCCGCCCTTGAACATTGGAAGTGTTGTATGAACTGGCACCCTGGATGAAACTGAACAAATTTTCTCTACCCAGATTCATCCGCCTGCCCAGCCTCAATAGTGTAGTATACATCAAACAGGGGGATTCCAAACAAGTGTGCCAGTTCTGCTACCAGACCGGCCACACAATGGTTCAATGCCACTATTGTAAAGGTAAAACTACACAGGAATACAAATACAACCCCGTTGGGGGAATCACCAAGGTGGGTACCAAGACTTTCCTCTGCCTGAAAGCCAGAGAATGAATCCTGCGCAACTTAATGGAGGTAGCAGATATGAAACGCCAGCAACAAGGATTAGACCTGGCACATAGAGAAGCGTGGGAACAGGAAATGGCAAAATGACCTGAAGCGGACAATGAACCATTTATAAATCTGAACCCCAAATCTTATGCAATGGATGAGGGAACTGTCCCAGGACCAACAGAGAAACGTCCAACTCAAGTGGAATGGATGGTCCAGGAGGAGAAAAGATGGCAGAAGGCGAACTCAAAGAAGTCTCCCAAGCAAGGGTGGTTTAGGATACCAGCAAGTTGAAATCAAAGTCCAACAAGATGAAAGGGAATACAAAAATGAATTGGAAGTCATTGGCAAATAAGCCTGAGGTGACTGTCAAAAAATTAGCAGGAGCGACAAAGTTGATAAAATCAGCCAGGAAATCACCAACTAAAAAATTGAGTTCTGCCAATAAATTGAATGAAGGGGTGCGAATCTGGCTGATGGATGAGGGAGAATCTGCCAGTCCGCCCGCAGGGAACAAGGGGCACCCAGACCAAACATAAAACCATCTCCATTAACCATCAACAGGGAGATGGGGATGACAACCAAATTCCCGGTGCACAAGATGCCCGGGAATATAATCCCAATCCCAACCAACTGACCCCAAAAATCAAATATTTCACCCCGCCAACCATTGACACCACCACCATCAACCAACCAGACCTCAGTATGGGACTTGATCCACAACCCAGACAACGCTAAACCTCATACCTGTGGGTTGGGCAGCCAGAAATGAGGATATCAACTACAAATGCTTGGGGGATGGCGAGCATACAAATGAGGAGGAGGAAAATGCACCACTTAAAAACTAATAATAATATTGACCTAATTTTTATTTCAGAAACACAAGCTGGTAACCAAAAGGAGATGGTGCCAAGCTTGAACTGCGACGCGAAAAACCACCCGTGGTCCTGCCAGATAGGCTACCAAGCCCTATGGATGGACCACATAGCAATAGTCACAATGGACAAGAAAATAGACCTGGATTCGTGGAAGAAACTCACTCCATTAGGATCTTGATAGTGATGGCTACAAACAGAGACACTGGCAGGAGCATATGAGCGGTAGCAGTCTACGCCCTGCCAAAGCTCCACAAAAACCATATTTTTTGGGAATTTTTAGCAGAAGTGCCATATGATGTGATGACCGTAATAGCAGGCGACCTGAAATGTTGGATGAATGTGAGCTGGGATACATACCTGATGAGAGAACATCCCAACAGTAAAGCTGATGAGATGCTCAATTACCTAGTCAAATTGGGGATGTGCCTAACAATTGATGAAGAGGATGGTGACCCAGCCAATCTAATGCAATGGTCATATGATGCCACCGGATCCCCACTGTCAGTATCACATTTAGAATACATCCTAGTGTCATCAGATCTCAAGCCAATGACATCCAACAGCGAGGTTAGCATAAATGCCAAAAGTGACCACATGGTCATCCAGGTGGAGATTGACCTTGATAAACCTCTGAGGAACCAAAAGTGACAACTGGCACCAGCCACACTGAGGAATGGGGATTAGCGCCAAATGGTTGACGCGGGACTGGATTGACTAGTAGCGCATCTGGACAACTTCCTGGAGTTGGACCCACTAGAATGATGGACCTAGATCAAAGCAAAAATAAACATGATAGTATGAAGTTCAAAAAATTGACCTCCTACAAGTTAACAGCCACTATGAAGAAACTGAAGTCTAAATTAGAAAGGCTGAGGCTCACCCACTGGGACAGTGAAGATTGGTGGAGCAAGTACTGAATAACACATAAAAAGTATTGAGCCATAATGATGAAGTAAGACTCAGAGAGATGGACCAATGCAACTTACTGATATCAGAGCCTAGCAGGGACAATGACCAAAGAGGGCCTGAAACACCTCAAGAAAATCCAAACTAAGGCTAGGGTACAAGAAGTGGAGACAGCGGATGGGGAAGTATCAACAGACCTCAAAACAATCAAGTGCAAGGTTGAGCTTTTTTACGGTGATCTCTTCAGACAGCAAGAAACAAGTGAATCAGCAACAAAAACCCTTATTGATCTGGTCAAGCTGGCACTGGGGGGCTGTACGCTGGAAGACATCACCAAGATATCTGCTAAAATATCTATCAATGAAGTTAAGAGGGTGCTAAAGGAGTTGCCAATAATGAAAGCGCCATGCCCTGGCAATATGTGTGCAGAAATATACAGCATATTTTGAGACTGCATAGCGCTGGAGCTCAAAGCCCTCTTTAACTACTGTTTGAACAATGGAAAACAAATTCTGGGAGGCCATGAGACCTGAATTGTACTTCTGTACAAAAAAGGCCTCAGATGCCAACTTTGGAACTGGCACCCAATTGCACTGTCAAACGCTGATTATAAACTGCTCATGCGCATATTAGCTAATTGGCTGATGGCAACAGCACTGCGCACACTCCATAGTGCCCAGCATGGCTTCACCAAAGGCTGTAGTATATGGGACAGCATTGGTTCAGTCCAGAGAATACTCCAGGATATGAGGGGCATCAAACAAGGATACTTTATGTTCCTTGACATGGAAAAGGCATATGACTGAGTAGCGTGGTCATTTCTACATGAGGTACTAAAGGCGGTTGATGTCCCTGACAAGATTTGAGCATGGATAATGACGCTGTACTCAGGCCTGGTAATGAAGTTTATGATCGCATATGGTGCAACCAACAAAATACCTGTCAGACAAGGTCTCCACCAAGGAGACCCTATGTCACCAATACTCTTCAACTTTGCAGCCAATATTCTACTGGAAGCAGCGGATGTGAATCTCTGGGGTTTAGTCCACCCTAACCAAATGCCACTGAAGTTGATAGCATTTGCTGATGATACAGTAGTAGGAATAAGCTCCTCATCTGACCTTCAGGGCACCAAGGAACTATTAAAACTCTATCAGCTCGCATCAAATGCAAAAATTTATTTAGCAAAAACCTCAGTGATGAAGGTCAGCAACCTGAGCTTCAGCCCACCAACTGACACAATGCCAATTATGAGCTCCTAGACAGTCTGATACCTCAGGATACTCTTTAACAACAAGGGGCCAGCGGTACTGGAGACCAAACAAGAAGTATTGTCAAGCTTATTGATCCAAATGGCATGCTGGAAAAGTGCCAGACTATGCCTTGAGGAGAAAATGCAGGTGATAAATGTCTTCATCTTCTCGAAGCTGTGGTATGTTGCTCATATGCTGCCAATGAGCCTGAACTTAGAGAAGAAAATCAGGACAATGCTCTGAACCTTCCTGTGGTTCAAGGTGAAGGTAGCGCTGATACCACTGAAAGCCCTATCAAAACCAAAGAATGAAGGAGGCATGGGCCTCCTGGACTTCAAATCTCAAACCTGGTGCATATGGGGAAGTCATTTCTGAAGCTAACACAGATGCACATGCGCTGCCCAACCCTATCATGGGGCGTGAACTGGGCAAGAGCCCAAGGCCTCCAAAAGATGGTCTCCCCTCAATCAATATGTGAATGGATGGCAAACCACCCATAGATAACTTCCCAAAAAGGTGCCCCACACTACTGGTGACTATGCAATTGGGCCATGTGCAGGGGTGGGTGGTCATTTGAGCAATTGAACTGAGAGGCTGACCAAATTCAGAGGGACATTGAAGCATATAATTCTGCAATGATTTCTGCAATGAGCTGGGAGTAGCATAACTGAATCGCTGATGAATATATAACCAAGTCAATCAGAATAAGGTATAAATTAATGCTGCTAGAATAGGGAGATCTGCTCCCAAAACTGGGGTGCAATCTGCCCTCCCATCCACAAATCCTAAATGACTGGACTATTGAAGGCCATGACACCAACTATCTGATGAAGGAGTTGATTTTGGGCCTAAACTCTCACTTGGTTACAGCCAAACAGCATTTGGTAACCTGGTAGATCCTAAATTGGGCATTCAAATTGGGTAAGCACAGCGGGCCAGACTACCAGCACAAAAATTCCCCATATGCACTGAACCAGAAGCAGATATAGCACACCATTATTATGAATGCACCGTGTTCAAAAAATACTGGTCCACAATGCATTATATCCTATCAAGCAAACATTTGCCACAGGGTATACACCCATTGCAGGACCTTTTCTTTATGAAAACCCTGAGAATGGCTCTGATCCAGCTATGAGCCTTCATTTACCATTGTTGTGTATGGGTAATTCACTATGCACTCATCACCAAGGTCTTGAGCAATGAACGCCCCCACTACAGAGGTTTGGTATTGAAGACCATTTGGATTATCTCTGATCAGCTCCATCGGATCTCAAAATTCTCACACATAATCCCCGGGTGTTATAAAGCCACACGTTTGGCTTTTCCTGCCAGATCGCTCATTGCACATAATGAAGCCACTAATCAACTGAGAATCAAATGGCCTGTAAGCCTGCTGATGCTAGAACCATGGCAAGCAATGGCGATCACCAATCAGCAATGCTCAGAGGTGCTTGAACTCTAGCAGCCCAAAACCCCGGTCCTTTTACCCTTGGCCAAATCACCTGTATTCCACCCTCCCCTCTTACTTTCCCTTAAATTCTATTTTAATAAATTATGGAGTTTTTTTAAAAAAATAGGGTGGGAGAGGTCCTGGGTTTGATTCCCAGTTGAGCCCATCAAATCTTATTTTATAATTAATTCTTATCCATCCACCTTTTTTTGTATATTTTATTTGAGGTGGGCTGACCTGGGGATAATATTGCATCGATGAGGGGAAGTGAAGAAAATGGGAAAGGAGGATAAAACCTGGAATACCTCCATGCATGGTGTATGATAGGCCAGGAACTCCATGGACCACCTTTGCTATTTGCTATCTCAGTTTGGGGTATTAGTGCACAATGCTGACACAGTCATAATCATCCCCTACCCAAAGTTCACTACCGGGATCAAACTTGGGGAGGCAGGGGCAGAGGGTTATCCATCCACCTTTACTACCCTAATTTTTAAAGCTTCAAAGTAGCCATACAGTAATATCATTCCACTAGCTGTACCCAGCCACGCGTTGCTATGGCTCAGTCTGGTTAAATGGAAAAGAAAGAAAAGTGAAGCATATGTTTCTAATAGCAAAATTTACCTGGCATTGCTCAGGTTTACATATAGGCTCACACTGATAGCCTATAGGCTGTTCCAGCACTACTTTCAAGCCTCTTGGACTAACAGCTTCGCTGTTGCCCTTGTGGCTGGTGAGCTGATTATCCTAACTTTACATAATCTAATTAAACCTCAAACACTGATTTTTTATTTAGTTTCAGTTGAGCAATTTGGTGAATTAGTTGATAATATTCACCAATTTTCAACCACTCACCCAAATAGATTGAACCTATCAGACTCAAAGATTTCAGATGTCAGTCAGTCAGCAAATGTGTTTTGTTAAGTAGATATTAGTAGATAGCATCAATAAGTTCAGAAACTATTTACCTAGTGAATATTCCAATCTCAAACCATTTTCCTAAATTAATTAAGCCTGCCAAATTAACTAAACCATCATCTACTTACCTGAAACTATTGATCCTATCAAATCAACCAAAAAATAAACCACCACTCAGCAAAAACCAATTAATGAACTTGCAAGCAGCCAAAAACTACCAACCCCTTATCAAAAACTATAAAACTATCAAATAAAATGAATATGAAATTCTCAGCCAAATCACTTTATAATTACCATTAGAAATATACATTTTGGATCTTTTATAGAACTGTTATTAAAATTTAAGTTTGATTTTATTAGAAAAAGTATATTACTATTCCCAAATTTTATAAAGTATTATGCATAGTTTGGTGATTTTGGTTATTTTCTCAATATAATGCATAGGATATAAATAATTAAATAGAATGATACTTTTGTAAATAAAATTTAGGCTAATTCTTGTTGATACCCAGTTTAACACTGATTTTTTTGTGGGTTTAAAGTTTACCAGATGATTCCAATCAATTCTTTTTTATATTGGTATATGGTTATTGATATTAAAAATCAAATTATATTGAATTAATATAAAATTATCAACCACTCAGCCATACCCAATTAATCCTATCAGAATAACTAAATTACTAAACCACTTAGCTAAAACTATTAGATTATAAATCAACCAATCACCAACCGCTTCATAAACCAAAACTAAATATTAAAAACCACCAACCACTTACCAAAACCAATTAAATTATCGAATCAACCAATCACTAACTTCTTTATTAAAACTGTTAAGCTTAATCAACCCAAAACCACCAACCACTTAAACCATTTAAACTATAAAATCAACTGAATATCAAACTTCTTGGCTGTAACAATATACCAATTTCCATTAAAGACATATAGAATTTGCACTTGTTACACATGAAACTTTTTATTTTACTATGAAAATCAAAAATCTGGCTTCAAGGTGCACATGAACCCCTCCCATCCACCTATAGCCAAATTTTCAGAGCTCTACATGCTCTAGGTTTGGCTGGACATTGTGCACACACAAACACACACATTTGCTTTTATATATATAGATAACTCAAGGAAAACTGGGGATTCATGGCCTCACAATCTCACTTGATGATATTTAACTTGATAACCTATCATTGGGGGTTTTTCAAGATAAGTCAAACCTAGATTTTAATATCAATCAGTTCCTAAGTTGATTTCTAAATACTGATTCAAGTTGTTGGGCACTTTGCTACCGTAGTTCAGAGGATTGGAGACTTAGCCTTATTGAGATGCATCAGAATTGGTGCTATCTTAGAATCAACTCCATATTTCAGAAAGACATCAACCAAGAGGAGAAGCTGGGTGTACAGTAGGAGATCTCAAATGCGGAGATCTCTATTGTCAAGAGGAACCTTGCCCACAAGCCCTGGGTTAAGTAATGGGGTAAGGATGGGAGTTAAGGGCAAAGATACAGTTTGCATCTGAAGTAACCCAATTTAAACCTACAGAATTGACATCAGAAAAGGAAAAACATAATTTGATAAACAAAACTCAATTTCAATTTTTGCTTATAGCTGTACTACATCTCACCTTTACTATCCAATTAGGAAGGTCTTAGGGTGGGCAGGCATAGTTTAAGTGGGGTGGAAGCTTACAGCCTTCCACCTTAACCTTAAGGGGTTTAGATTTGATGAACCCATCGGTTAATCTATCATCTTCATACGATCACCGATCGCAACTCCAACTTTACTGAGAGATGAACTGGCCATCTGAAGTGGTGGAAACTATAACACCAACCTATCCCATCATTTACTATTATGGCCAGCTAAAAACTGTCGTACATGGGTTAATACGAGGATCCGACCCCACTCCCAATAGTTGTTTTAACGGGCCCGCATGTTTGGCTAAGCTTTATGAGCCCCAAACAACTTACCTCACTTAACATCGATGCTGAACATTTTAAACCCCTGAGCCTATAACTCAACTCCAAGCTTGACCCCCGCATAGCCCCGAGGGCTAAGTCTATCGTGATCTCATATCGCTTAGGAACTGTATCAGCCCTCACCCCCTTTGAAACCCTGGTGGCACCCGATTGTAAATTTTACAGGTTTAAGGTTATTTGGTACCGACCCCATCAACACGGCTACCCTAGCCATCGCCGATAACTCGGACCCCTGCGATTTGGGTTAGAAGCCCCACCCCAGCTTCAACATATAATTTAAATTAAGGGTTAATTCGGATCGGCCTCGGGAGGGGCTACCCCATTCGGTACAGAGGTTGGGTTGGAAATAAGGCCAACCCCTAAAACCTTCCATTGGCTTGAAATGGGGGACCCAAAGTCCTGGGCTCGCAGCGGTCGCTTAATATTTGGCTTGGTATCCCAGGTTGAGGGGGGCTTACATGGGTTGGCTCGGTGTGGCTACCTTAACCAGCCACCCCTCGAACCTTACCGCAAAAGCCTCCGTTTGCTTTAGGTGGATCCAACCCAGAGGTTGGAAACTAGAATGGTGAACCCTTAGTAATTTAGGCACCGCTATAGGTTAGATTTAAAGTTTGTAATGACGCTATGGTCATTCAAATAGGGTGGAGAGTTATATGCTCGATGGATCATTTAAACTATCGCCCATCGGTTAAGTACGATAACCTTAGCCTTCGCTTAAGCTAACTATAGCAAACCTAACCCAACTCAGGCTTTGTTTAATACAGATCAAGTTAAATCAAAACGATAAGGCCGTTCAGTATAAGCTTAGCCGGCTAAAGCGAGCAGATAACGGGGGGATGCTTTCTATGGAAGTCTATGGTTGCTAGGCCTTAGCCTTTAGCTTCTTGGCTTTGTGGGGAGGGCTGGATCGGCTCCCGCTTGCTGCCAGGCGGGGTGGAGGTGGGCTTTAGCCTAGTCTGGCTAGTCCAGGATTAGTTGAGAGGGATTGATGCCATACCTAGATTCGATGGCTAGATGGATGGCAGTCTTCAACCCCTGATTCGAAGAGATACGGGGTAAATCCCTGAGCTGTATCGCCAGATCCAAAGTGGGCGGGGAGAGAACATTGAGGTGCTCACAGTGGTTAGAGGGGCATGAGGCGAGGTGTACCTTGGCCTGGTCAACATAATCGAAGCGGTAGGTCAGGCCCAATAGCTTAAAGAAATCCCTGAGGCATTCACCTTTGAGGGTTTTAGGAAGCTCAGTGGATTCCACCAGTTTAGGGATCAAAGCTTTGGCTTTCACCTGGAGCGACTGGAGTGCGTTAACGAGGAGTGCGTTGGGGTCAAATTTCTACACGTCAGCGCCGATGGAGGATCAAGCTACCTGTCTGATGGTCAGCTCAAAGAGCTTGAGGAGCAATTCGATGGCGTGCCCCGTCCGGGCTACTGGCTCCAGCAAGTTGGCGGCGGCGAGCAAATCTTCAACCAAATTCCAGCTCAGGGGGAGTGCGCTCACGATCCATCCGTTAAAAAGGTCCCTGGAAACGGATGACTTTTTTCGCGCAAGGTAGTCCGCCAATGTGGCCCTATACGTTTCCACGATCGCCTAATAGGTTTAGCTTTGGTAGGCACCAAAGCGTACTTTTGTGGTCTTTTTGCTGGGGTCTTTTACAAGGTTCGCCACGGCCATCTTACAGATTGACTGGCATGCCCGTTGGATTTCGGCCGTCGGCGCCTTGCGGCTCACCTCGTGGGCAGATTGCAGCAGGGCTAGGAGGCTACCCACCTCAGGCTTGGCGGGGCGGTGGTGGTGAATGTCCTTGTTAAGGATGGCCATGAGTTTGGCAAAGAGAGCCCTCTCGGTAGGACTCCCATAATATTCCTTTGCGAAGGTGAGCAGGGGAGTGCACAATGAAACCACTAGCGGGCTGTTGGGCTGCAGCCGAACAAACAGGCCAAACCAGTCCGCAATCTTGAGCTTCAGTTGGGCCATACTCAGCTTAGCCTCTAGACATCGATAAAGGGGCGAAAGAATAGCTTTACCTCGCTTTTTGGTAGCCACGGCCCTGCGTTCCTTAAAAATCATGCTAAGCTTCTCATCGAAGGCCAGCATCTGGTCGTCGTTTAGGTCATCGTCGCTGCCCACCTCGGCAGCCGGTCCAAGCGCAGCTTTGAGCTTTTCCAACAGGATCGGATCCACCGGATCGTCATTGGAGGCATCGCTACTGGTGTCACTCAGCGCCGAGTCATCCTCGCCATCCGCCTCGTCTGAAGCTTCAGTAAGCGCATCTGAGTCAAGTTCTTCAATCTCATCCTCCTCCACCATGAGAGCGTTCTTCTCGCCAGCTTCAGTAAAAACCTACCGAGTCAGTTTTGCCCGTAACGTAAAGAACCTCCAGGAGCAGCTCGACGGTGGACTGCTTGATCATACCGGTCAGGTGAGCGAACACCGCGCCCGACATTTCCCGCATCAGACTTGAGGGCCAGGAAAGGAAGCTAATCAACAAGTCCACCAGGACGTCGATAGGTTCCGGCGGGTCTTGACCCTTTGGCTGAGCTCGGTTGGCCATGTGCTCAAAGCAAGTTTGAATATCCTACAGCGTCAGATTAAACATGTTAAGTTACGTGGAGAGCGACGCCTAGATCTTCACTGCCCAAATAAATTTCCAAGATGAGATGTTGGACCAGCAGGGCCATACCCCTGAAGGCTTGAGAAAGAGCCGCACCCTCCGAGGATAGATGAGGCTCCACCTCAGCCAAGACCTTCAAAGCGTGACCCTTGAGCTTTAGGCCGATCGGGCTCAGAGGGTTAGCAAGCTTCGCTGAGCCTTCTAAAGTTTGAATGAAGCCGACGGTGAATCCAATCCAGGGGTCGCCGTTGATGAGGAGTCCAGTTGATTGGTTCGCTTTGCGGTCTAACTTCGATGAAAACTATCCATCAACTTTACCTGCTTTGAGTGGCCCCAGCTTGAGGGCCCCCGTGAGAATGGCGCTTAGCTGGTCGGCGCACCGCTGGCGGATGGCTTGGGGCACCTTCCGCTCGGAGAGGCGCAGCTAAACCTTAAATCAAGGCCCCAACCCGAGCTTACCTCCCAGGGCTGCGAATGCAATCCTCGGCGGGCTCTGGAAAAGGCTATGGAAACTCAGGAATTTAACGATCCGCTTGAAGGCGGCCTCCGAGCCTTTAATCTTGACCACCTTAACCACCTGACCCAGCTGAGCTAAAACCAAGCGCTGGGCCTCCTCAGGCGATAGCCCCTGGAGCCTTTATGAAGTTTAAACTAGGCCGACACTATGGCTTACTTTGCACCTCCGTTGAAAAGGTCCTGCAGATAATCTATGAACTTTAGCAAACCCTCCTCATCCAAAGCGGCGAGGATGGAGCTGATGAGCTTCTGCGTGGATTCCGGGAGTGGCTTGTTCTTCAGGCCGCGGGCCCGAAAGTTGTAGAGCTTCGCCACAAATAGGAGGCCGTATGAGGGTTCCTCGAGATGGCTTCGGTGATCTGCGTAAGCTAATGGGGTGAGCTCGAACCCTCCAAATTCCCAATACGGTCGCCTCGCCGCTCCTAGTAAGCAAGGAATCCTCCTCCGTCAGGATGCTCAAAAGCCGGTGGCAGAGATTATCGGTGAGGATCACCGGCAGCTGGTCGGGGTTGAGCCGCGGAAGGACGTACTGGACCACCTGAAGCCCGAGAAAGTGCCGATCCGCCCCCGCACGCTTCGAAAACAGGCTCTCTAAAGGTCAATCAAACCACCCCAAACCCTACCGTCAACCACCGGCTTCCAAAACTCGCTCAGACTAACCCCGAGGAACCGGGGGTCGAGTCGGAGGCGAGGTAACTATCGAGCAAATAAACCCAAACCCCCGGTAACCCCGGGGTCTGGTTAGGGCGCTGGCGCTAAAACCACGGTTAGGGAGCATATCCGAGACCTTCTCGTCAAACTAGACCCGCACTTACCTCTCAGAATGGCTGCCAGGTCCAAAAGGTTGGGAGTCTTAAACAGCTCGAGTTCTTTACTCTTGGCTTCGAGCATCTGAAGGTATCGTAACATAAGCGGAAGGCACCCATAACTTACCGGAAAGGCTGAGACCAAGGCAAACAGGGGAGCCAACTCATCCGGGAACCCGATGGGGGTTTGAACCGAAGCCTCCCAGAGGAAGGGCGCGAGCTCGGCTTCGAACTTGGTACCCTTGGCCTACGATTGTTAGCCAACTTTTACCCCGATACAGATACCTGGGCGATGAGGGAGAGCAGGAGGTGCGAGCAGGATTCCTGAAGGTACGACTTGGCGTTGCGGAGTTCAAAATGTGCATCCGATCAATTCCTTCCAGTCCTCAACCGTCACGTGCGGCTGGACGAGAATACCCGAACGCGCGATGGCGAGCAGCCCGAATAACCGCCCGAATAGCATATTTCTCGCCTGCTTTTGATGTCAACAACATTTGGAACCCTATACCTCGCCCTTCATGGAACCGCCGCATCGGCTATGCTCATTGAGGAGTTCGACCAGCCGCTTCACGGGCAGAAAGTTTATGAGGCGTAAGAGCTAGTTTTTTTGTCAGCCGCGAATAGCTCAGCCCCCAGAAGCTGGCGTACCTCGGTAAGCGCCAAAGAGAACCCCTGCCTTGCCGATTCCCTTGGGCTGGAGAGCCCCTTGATTAGCCTCGTAAGGCTATAATTGACATCCCCGTGGAGCACCTCGTTAAAGCTTTCGGGGCCGGCGCTCGCATCGTAAACCTTATCGAGCCGGGTCGCCCACCCCTCCCCCCAAGCTTGCCCTTAAACTGGGCCTGGAAGGTGGCCAACGTCACCACCAAGGTTTGGGCCGCCTCGAGCCGTTTCCCCAACTCGGGGGATGCCAGGTCCCAGAATACCGGTAGGATGGAGGAATCTTTATCGATGGCGATCATCACTAAAGGTTGATGTTTTAAAATCTATAAAGGATATATTTTACCCTTTATTTATCGTCGGTTCAACCTCAGCTATCTATTCCACTTCCAACTTTCGTTATTGAACCGCTTACCCTCGCAAATTAGTTTCTTGATCTGGTTCCGAAAATTTTATGTATTCGAGATGCTTACTTTCGACCATTAATTTATGTATTCGAGATGCTTACTTTCGACCATTAATTTATGTATTCGAGATGCTTACTTTCGACCATTAATTTATGTATTCGAGATGCTTAACTTTCGACCATTAATTTATGTATTCGAATGCTTAACTTTCGACCATTAATTTATGTATTCGAAAAGCTTTTCATTTTTGATTTCTTGTAACCTTTCTTTCTTTCAACTCACGGGGTAGGTACCTCAAAAGTCACTTTTAATTGAGCTCACCCATTTCAACTCGGGTTGAGATTTCAGGTATAATTCTGGATGAATCGCGGCCTGATTATTTTTCGCTTTAGCTCTTTACCAACCCAACTGTTCATCTAAATCTGGTTTACGAGCCTTTTTTTAAAATAGATTTTATAGGGGCTGAAACCAACTTGTCATCCGCGGCGATTCGAAGCTTATTTAGTAGCGGATCGGTGAACCCATTTTGATCCGATTAAGCTTTGAACCGAGTCGATTTGGTGAAATTTATCTCATTTAGATTCAAAGGTTCCATCCTCGCTATTCGTTACCTCCGATGCGGCCAACCGGACAAAAGGCTTTCAAAAATCAACAGTGTATATTATTACTTGATTTGATTTAACTCACACTTTTTTGAGGAATATTTTTTTAGTACTAGATGGTCCCTTTTTTGAGGAATATTCAATCCTTCATTTAACACATTTCCTGATATAACCTATTGATGAAATTTTGCATACTTACTAAGGTCAGATGACAATATAATATTCCACCTTAATTTTTTAATTCTCATAGTAACTAAAAGGTTTTATACGTAAGAGGTGAAAATTTTATATGTTAAAAATAGTAATTAGTATATTGTTATGGCTGAGCAGATTGATGTTCAGTTGATTCAATAGTTTAATGGGTTTGCTAAGCAGTTGGTAGGCATTTAGCCAACTATCAAGTTGATCATTTTAATAAGTGGTAAGTGGTTAGCTAATTTGATAGCTTAAGGTGTGTCAACTTCAAGAAATATCAAATGGTTTAAAGGGGTAAGATGGTGAAATTTCAGAAAAGCAAGCCTAAAAGGCCCAAAATAGACTTTTGTTCAATAGATTATTTTATTTTTTGATCCTTATCAAATAAATCAATCAGGTAAATCTTTTTACTATACTTTAACCTTATGTTGAAATTTTAGGCATTGGAGCTGCTCACTGATATCTTTCTTACCTTAATTCCAACAATATAACTCAGGGGATTTTTGCACCACTGATATGAAGATTAACAAATACTAATAAATACTAAAAGATTGGTTTATTATGTTTTATTAGTGGTCACGAGGGGTAAAGAGAGACCTCTTAATAAGCCAATATTTAGTATTTAAAGTGTTGAGGCCCAAAGTTCAGATTGCTTAGTAATATCCAAATTAGGGAATATTGGAATTTGGCCTATCAGATCAGTTTTGACTTGCTTCACTTCAATATGAGGACAGATAGGGAAGTGACAGCTGGGAAGATGAACCTATGAGGTGGTATTTAATAACTTTTAGACCAATCAGAAGGTGGGAAAATATTTTCACCTTGCTGAACCCTCTCCAAACTATAAAAGGGGCAGGTCTCTGCAGGGTAGGCTGTACTAAAATAAAAAGGCCTGAAGAGGAGCCTCCAATAGACTCCCCAGATTCAGCTGATGATTTGGTGCAATATGACCACCCAAACTTATTTTATTTGCCTGATTCTTATTAGAAGTGTTACCCCAATTTGAGAGGTTTCACTGGGAAACAACCAGAGTCTTTTGGCCAGTAATTTCATCATTTACCTCCATACCACTCTTTTCAATACATCAGACTTGTAATTGTCTGACATTACCCCCTTCAAGAGTGGTAGGGAGGAATAAGGTTGCAAGGACTGTCCATGCACCCAGTTAATTGTAACTCCAGAAGCAAGAGATTTAATGATTACCCATCCCCTCACTTATAGGTGATAATGAAAGGCCCATTCCAAATGGACCCAGGCTTTTCCTTTCTAGGTATGATTCAGTTGTGGTGGTAGAGTACCAATTCTGCCACTTGGAAGGAAGGGAGTGGAGGCCAGAGCTCATTGGCCACTTGGCCCTCCTTTGTGACAGTTTTTGATAAATTGGCCATCCCCTCAGACTGTAACTGGATGATGTGCTGCACCAACTTCTTCATGGCTTGATATGGATCAGTCCTATCTGAGAAAACATCTTTGGCAAGTAAAGCAGGCACCTCAGGTTCTCAGCCATACAACACATGGATATGAGACATATTAAGGATCTGGTGGTAACTGATCCAGTAGGCTATGAGAACACTTGGTAAGTACAGATCCCAGTGAAGGGGGTCTGAAGTGGACATTTTCTGTAAAAAAGAGACTGGGGTCCCATTGGCTCTTTCCACGGTACCATTAGTTGAGGGGTTATAGGGGGCAGAAAAGAGCTGTTGAATGCCTATGGATGTAACAAGGATCTTTACCACTCAGGAGGTGAAGTTTTATCATTATCACAGAGCAAAACTTGGGGGCAACCATTTTGAGCAAAGATATGCTAATAGAGGAAAGTGGCAGTGGCTTTGGCCATCTGAGCTGGAAGAGCAACAGCCTCAACCCATTTGGTAAAGTGATCAATCCCTACTAAGATATATTGATTTCCATCTGTAGTTTGGGGTAGGGAGCCAACCACATCGAGCCTTATTGTGTGGAAAGGCTGTTGGGTGGTAGGTTGATATTGATACTTGGTTTTGAAGTTGGATTGCTTTTTTCATGTCAGACAGGCATCCAGGACTTCAAAGACGGTCTCCATAATTCCCTGCCAATAGTAGCGTTCTTTCGCCCACTCATAGGTTTTTTGCACTCCACTATGCCCTAGGATGGCATGAGACTCCATAATGACATTAATTTCCCAGATGATCAGAGGTAGGGTAACCAGTTCACCCCTACTTTCTTGTATAGTTTCCCATCTTCCACCTTAGTGTTATGGGAGTGTTGAGCTAGCATCTTCTGGATGAGTTCATCCTCATCCTCCCAAGCATCAGAGGTCATTAGGAGGTCATGTAGCCTCTTCATTTCACTATTATCTAAGTGAAGGATGGGCAGCTGAGTCAATACATTGACATTCATGTGGCTCATCCCAGCTCAGTGCTCAATGGTCATATTATTTTTCTGGAGCTTCAAAGCCTAGCGTGTCAACCGCCCAATGGGATCTTTCATATTCTATAACCACTTTAGAGAGGCATGGTCAGTGATCACTTTAAATGAGGTCCTATATAAGAAAGGGCTGTAATATTTAACATCAAGCAAGAGGGCAAGGCACTCCTTCTCAGTATTTCTATAGTTGCGTTCTACCTTAGAAAGCATCATGCTGAAGTATGAGATGGGTTGATTAACCCCATTCTCATCCAGTTGAGCCAAGATAGCTCCAACAGTGTAGTCAGAGGCATCAGTAAACAGCATGAAGGGTTTACTATAGTCAGGGTGGCGTAGGATTGGCCATTGCTGCAGCAGCTTTTTTAGCATTTCAAAAGCAGCCTGTTGTTCCACTCAACAATGAAAAGGGGTGTTCTTAGCTAAAAGGTATATGAGGGGCTCACTGAGCTGAGCGAATTTGGGGATGAGTTGATGGTAGTATCCCATTATGCCCAATAACAACTGAATATCATGGAGGGTTTTAGATGCTAGAATTTTGGATATCGCCTCAACCTTATCATGGAGAGGCTGGACCCCATCTGGGGAGATGGCGTGGCCCAGGAAATCCAACTTCTTCTTGAAGAATGTACATTTGGAGGGCTTCAGCTTAATGTGAGAGGCCCGCAGGCATTGGAAAACTTCCTTTAAGTGTGAAAGGTGCTCATCAAACGTTCAAGAGAACATGGTGATTTCATCAAGATAGACAATTACATAACTAAGCTTCATATCCTGCAAGATGTGGTTAATGGCTCGCTGGAAAGTTGTGGGAACATTGCACAACCCTTGTGAAAGTAGGGTAGGTTGGAAGAGACCCTCACTGCTGATAAGCGCACACTTTTCCTGGTCTTGGGAAGAAAGGTCCATCTGCCAGTATCTGCTAGCCAAATCCATGGGGAAAAGAACTTGGACCCAGAGAGTTGGGACAGAGCGTTGTTGATTTAAAGGGATTGGGTAGCTGTCCTTATTGGTGAGGTTATTCAGTTTGCGGTAGTCCATAACTATCTGATGCCCACCATTATTCTTTTTTATAAGCAATAGTGGAGATGACCAGGGACTTTGAGAATACACTAGTAACCCCGCATCCAGTAACTGTTTAAGCTCAGTCCTCATCTGAAGTTCCTCAATTTTGATTCTCAATAAGGCTTGGATCAAATAGATTTGGCATCACCAACATCAATGGTGTGGCTCCAGACCTTCATATATCCATAATCAGTATCAGATTTGGAGAAAATGTCACTATATGACTCCAGTAAAGAATGAACTTAATTAAGCTTAGTGTGAGTTAGATCATCAGAAATTTGAACGTTGGGTAGAGCGCATATCATTTGGTCAGCGGGTAGTCCCAATCTAGCATAGACCCAATATAATGGACTTAGTGGACGTCCTCAGTTGAAATCAGCAGGGCTTTTCCAATCTCCTGATGTTTTTTAAAACCATGTCCTTGTTAGAGAGATTTACCAGCATAAGATTGATGGGTCACTGGTAGGCAGGGTCTAGGATACCTGGTAATACCCGAGGTTCCAAAGGGCTTATTCCATCAATGCTTGTTAAGTGCAGAAGTCAGTTGCTGGGGATATGCATAGTAATTTTTGGTGTCTATCAGCTTTTGTTCACCCACTTTGACTACTACCTCTTCTGACGCATACAAGGGAATGCCCTCTGGATAATTCAAAGAGTCAGAAAGCTTTTTTGTGTTTCTTCTCAATGTGGTATAAGTAAGATTAGGGGATGATAAAGGATACTCAACAATGCATGTGTATTCTTTCTTATTGAGCTCATCGTTGGTAAAGACTAGGGAAATTTAGTAATTTAAAAGGGCGATAAATCCCTGTTTCAAATTAATAACTCTGTCATACTCAATCATGAATTGAGTGCCAATGAGTAGGTCTTTTGCATTATTGTTTAATGCCACAGCGGGGGCAGACAGTAGGAGTCTCCCAATTCATAAGGGTAGAGAATAGTAGGTTCTAATAGCTCATGTATTGTTAGGCCCTGCAGTTCCAAAATCTTGTGAATAGTCCAGGTCAGGCAACAATTTAATTTTTTGATGAGCTTTGATGTGACCACATTTACTGGAGCACCTGTATCAAGGATGGCTAGAACGCGCACCTTATTAATGATAACCTCTACCTTGGTTATTATGCTACTAAAAGTAAGGGGAGGGTGAGAACCTTCTTCAAATGGAGAGGGGTGGCAAGGCGTTGAGCCATCGCAGGGTATTTATCTCTAATATATTGGATGGTATAAACCTGCTGGGTGGACTGGATTACTGTCCCAATAAGCTGGTCAGCATCACTAGCGCCATTGATCACCTCTGAAAACCTCAGCAACTGTTGAAGATAGGTTTATCAAGGTATCATGGCTATATCCATTTTTTCAGGCCTCAACCTATCTGGAATCTGCACATCCATTGGGGCTCACAAGACATAATAGCCTGCATCTTCACCACCCCCTTCAGACTTGTCATCAGAGGGATTGTCAATGCATCTCAACGAGTTATTAAGAGAAGGCTGAGAAATGGCTTAGTCTCCTCACAGGGGAGGGCTTTTTTGCGCTCATCTACACTTTTGACTTTTGAAGGGAGCATTGTAGCTGCACCAACTTTTGGAGAGGCGTTAGATGTGTAATGGCTTTGATTTTTGCCTTAGAAGTGACAGGCTTGGGCTGCCCTTGACTGCAGGTTTTGAACCAGGGGCAGCCTGAGGTGAGGGTGAGGGGGATTGAGACAGCGGCTTAGAGGGATGTGATATTTTATTTGCCTTAGTAGACCGCTCAGAAAGAGGATAAAAAGGCAAAGTGATAACTGATTTCAATGGCTGAGCTTTTGGAACTGAAGTTGGAGGGGAACGCTGCCCCATAACTGCCAGTATTTCTGGATATCCTCACATGGTGTAGGAGTATCTTGTCACTGAAGCTCTGCAGAAGCTGGGTTCCAGAGGGATAAAGACATAGAAGAGGCTGGATGGGTCAGAGTTGATTCTCGCTTTGGAGCTCTTTGCAGAAGTTCAGGTTTGTGAAAGTCAGCCACTGCTAGAAGTGCCTCTTTTGATATCCCGTATGGTTTGAAAGGTGTGCTTGACTGCAGAGGTATGCATTGATAAAGAGAGGACAAGATGCCAAGCTAGTCATGATAGAAGCAATAGCATCATCTAGAGAAAGCAGTTTGACCAGCAACAGAGGTTGAGTTTTACTATAAATTGCTCATCAAAAGAGGGGATCAATTATCCCACTTGCAGGCTAAGGCACATAAAGGCCTGTTTTTGCCGTTGTAAACTCTGCTTGGAACCAGATTCGTCAACCAGCACATGTTTATCCTCCGCCCAGGTGGTAAATGTGGCCATATGGGGAACCATGATTTCCTGAGCCATACAACTCAAGCAGGGAAGGATACTTTTGAGTTTCTGCTGGTTATTTGCTCCTTTCATCACAGATTAATACACAAAGAGGAAGGATGCAATACTGCCCTCACCTGAGAAATCTTGTCCCTGAAAGGGGGTTTAAAAAGGTGGAAGCTTTATGAGAGTCATGGCAAACGTGCTGTTTCAGTGTTTTAAGCTGATACAGTGCACTGGCTAGCTGCTGGGATAAAGCACCTAGCCAGGGATCAGAAACTGTGGGGAGGTTATAAGGGTTATTTACCCCAACACCATCCATTTTACCAGTGTTTTGTGGTGTATTACCTCTGTAGTGAGCACCACTTGTTGAATTTCAAGGTTTTGTTTATGCTCACAGGTGCGTTTTTCACCTAAATCCAACAATTAAATGCAGGAGAAGTTGGTTCTTAACTGCAGGATAACAATTATGGGGTTATTGACCACTTATTTATTAAAATATAAAAAGCTCAACTAAGATAAAAGATTGATTTTATAGGTTTTTATTAGTTTCTATAAGAGGGTCAAGAAGCAAACTCTCATAATAAGCTAATATCTAGTTTTTAAAATGTTGTAGGAATCCAGCTTGTCTGAGCTCGCTTGGTGCTACGCCGCTGGATCCCACAAAGAGTTAATTTAGTAAATAAGCGGTAATATAAAATTTGGGTTTTAATAGATTTTATTAGAAGCGTGGGGGTAGAACTAGAAGCGATCCCTTTCTGATTTTCAACAAGTAGTATTTATACTACTATCAAGGGTCAGAGGGAATTTGGGGATAGTTTTGGAATAGCTTTGACACTTCCAATTTAGTTAATATGGGTGTTAATCCTATCAGATCTTGGGGAAAATGATTTAATTTTAGTAAAATGGATGTTGAGGGTTTGGGGCAAAATATACCCATGCAACAGGGTTTTGATGTACTGCAATCAATCACCGCTAGAGAAATTATTCTCACCTTGGAAGGCTGCTGCCACATCTATAAAAGGGGTGGCCCCCGCGCAGGTGTTGTGAAGGACTTGGTGATGGTTGGGGGAAACCTTCCACTGGTTTCCCCAAAGTCTGTCATGTGATCAGCAAAATCTGATTGTTTAATTTTACAGAAAGTGCTTGGGTGGGTTTCAAACTTTTGTTACCCCAGTTAACAGGGTTCCACCAAGAATTGGCCAGGGTCTTTTGGCCAATATCGTTGACATTTTCATTAACATTGCTCTTAATAGCATTTGAAAATTGCAAATGACTGACATTTCCCTTGCTCAGCTGAACTTGACCTAGGATATTCTTATTTTTAAGCTGCAAAGGCAAATGTCTGACAAATGTCAAGGCTCAAAGTTTGGATTAATTACTAACGTCTGAATTAGAGAATATTAAAATTTAACCTATCAGATCAGTTGAGACTTGCCTTGCCTCACTGTGAGGGCAGAAGGGAAAGCGACAGCTGGGAAGATGAACCCAAGAGGCAGGGATTTTAAAAAAATTTGGACTAATCAAAAGGCATGAAAATATTTTCACCTTGATGAACCACCTCCAACCCTATAAAAGGGGCCAGTCACCGCGGAGTAGGCTGTACTAAAATAAAAGTAGCCTGGAGAGGAGCCTCCAATGGATTCTGGATTTGGCTGACATTTGGTGCAATCTGACCGCCCAAACTTGTTTTATTTACCAAATTTTTAATAGAAGTGTTACCCTGATCTTAGGGGTTCCACCAGGATTTGACCAGGGTCTTTTGACCAATATCTTCATCATTTACCTCTGAACCACTCATTTTGATACATCAGACTTGAAATTGTCTGACAGCAATATTGAGAAATCCATTTGTCTTTAATTACTTTAGGAAAGCCTCTCAGGTTTAACAGAAGAATAGAAGGACTAATCGCTAGTCCTTATTTAAAAACAGGGTTATTTTTGAAAAAGATGATTGTGATTTGAGTTGTGCATATGATTTACTAAACCACATTGTTACCAGGGAGATCATCAGCCGATTTGACTTCATCCAATTAGATGTTCAAAGGCGTATGAAAACGTTATTTCTAAAATTAATCAGATAGTGCTATATGGAATGTTAGTGACGTCCTTAAGTCCTTGGGCATCCCCAGTGTTGATTATAAAGAAGAAAGCCAGTTCAAACTGCATGGCAGTAGACTACCACAACCTCAACAATATTACTAAAAAGGATTCCTATTCTTTACTGTAGATTGATGACGTGTTAGACCACTTGGGTGGCGCGCAATAATTTCAGCCAAAGGATTTAATTCTGGCTACTGGTAGATAGAGTTGCCTAAGGAGGAGCAGGAAAAATGCGTTATGATTATGGCCCAGGGCCTCTACCATCCCACTAGAATGTTGTAAGGGCTGTACAAAGCACCCATGACCTTTCATCAGGCTATGAATAGTACATCAATGATTTATAAATTTCCTGAGCTTTTGTATAATAGATGATATGAACTTTTTTCCAAAATGTTTAACGATCATTTACAACACCTAGAAGAACTTTTCTCCAGCTTGTCAATGCTGATTTGAAAATCAAACTGCATAAGTGTAACTTTTCTGCAAGCAGTTAGAATCTCTGGGTTTCATAATTAATAAAAATGGCTTGTGGCACCATCCACAAAGGTTGAACTGATTGAACACATGGCGCGACTGAGTAGCAAGCACAACGTTCAAGTTTTTTTATTGAATAATCATTTTTGGCAGCCATTTCATTGAAAACTTCAGTGACATACATGAACTTCTATTTCACCTCCATAAAAAATGTATACCCAGTTTAGTAGACCAGGCATAATCAGCTGGCTTTTTTAAATTATGGCTTTACTTTACTCAAGCGCCTCTGTTGATGTACCCAATTTTGAGAAATCCTTTTACTATTCAAATGGATGCTTCTCTCACTGCCGTCAGGGTGGGTTAACTTATCTTGATTCTGACAGAATTGAACCCCATTATTTATTGTAGCCGGAAATTAGACATTCATGAATGAAACTATACAGTAACTAAGATGTAGTGCTTGCTGTTGTGACAGATTGGGGCCAGCCTGATCTGCACATTGACCTCATGAATATTGATTCAAATTTGTGTACAAATTTGGAGGTCAGATTAAGAAAATCGGATCAATTTCAAAAATTGTTAGAAAGGCAATCATAGGTAAGGATTTGAGGATTGTGGGCTGGGGACTGATCTGGCGCATTGAGCGTCCAGTGTCCCAAATCCTTCATATGGTCATCATGTGGGATATGGGACTTTCTGGAGCCACAGTTTGGATGTCTCTAGAAAGCCAAATTTAGGGCTTTTTGCAATACTTTAAACTATCAAAAATGCTTTAAAATGGAGGAAACGGTAACTGCAAATACAGTTTCATTTTCTCAACCAAGAAAATCATATTAAAATCATATTGCTTGCTTCATAATTTTATTTAAAATTATTTCAATCAAAACCCCAGAATAATGAGCTCAGCAAGTGAGCTAGACCAGGCATTGGCCTCATTTACAGCCCTAACGTGGGGGCAGGCCATGCTGCTGGCTTGCAGCATCAGAGAACCTTGATCCACGAATATGTGGCAAATTCTGGAAATGGCGCACAGGTGAGAGGGTGGTTCTCAGCGGTATTATCAGTCATGTGGTCAGTAACATGGCTGGTGCTGCCCAACTTATTTGTCACATATTGGCAGGAGCCCATGCATTACATAAAATGAAACTCAAATACATTCCTCTCCATCTTGTGGGGGCCCCAGGAAGAAGCGGTGGTTGCCAGTGGGGAAGAATGGAACTGACATATTTTGATGGTGGTTATGGTGGGATTTTTGTTGGCATTTTTGCTGCACAAAATAGGAAGATTGTGGGGGGCGTCCTCTCAGAAAACTGTAATGACTCAAGCAAAGCCTAAATTTCCCACTGGCCAGGTGGCGTTATCCTTGGAGGCATTGGATAAACTTCACCAGGTGATAGCACAGATCCACTTCCAGTGTCATGGTTGGATGACATAATAGTAGGCACTGATGCTAGGGATAAGGCTGGGTGACAGGAGGCTCAGAAAATGAAGCTTCAGGCTCTCCCTGACCTAAAGCACACCTTAGATCAATGCTGGGTGCAAGCCAAGCATGCCCAGGTTGATACTAATGGGGTGCAAAACGCCCAGCCTCTTATCTCGGCCCAGGCTTTGAAATGAACAATTTATGTTTTAAATGAAAATGGTACAATTCGCTTGGTTGGAGAGCAAGGGTTCGAGTCCCACTCCAGCTATGAAATTTTGACTTCAGGTAAAATAAGGCTTCAATCAATTACTCGAGTGAAGGCACATTCAGTATATTTTACCAAAATGGATGGAAGTGTCTGTTTATTGGAGTGTCAAGGCTTGGGTGCATTTCCAAAGAACCCAAATTTCCCCAGCACATTTTAAATATATTTTGCAACCAACATTCCTTGTTGGTCGACTTCCTTTAAATAAAATACCCGCTTTTTACGTTTTAAACTTATGGTTCCTTGGGCTAACTTGGTGGCGGACCTCTTCATGGAGGTCTCCAACTATGTGGGCCACTACCTTCTATCGCAATACACCAAAATCCCAGGTGCTCCCTTGGACCGCCCAGGTCCCCTCCAGATCAAGGCACCCAAGCTCCCTGATGCCAAACTACACTTGATTATGGACTCCCCTCTTGGGTCCACTCAAGCTGTTATGTTCCTAACATACTTGGTCTTATATTTTGCATTCTACACCCATGCCTGGGGTACCATTGGCACAGGCACCATTTGAGGTGTCTTCTTACCCTTTTTATTAATGGCTAGTTCCCTAGCAATGTGGGTTTGAATCCCACATCACCTTTCTGGGAACAAGAGAGTTACAGACACTCTCTTGACATTAGTCAACCAACCCTTTTATTATACGTGCATAAATATTATTCATGTGGGACTTTCTTTATTAGTAAATTGGGTGCGCTGACCATTTGTCACGGCCACAATGGTGCTCACCACAGTTTTCTCATTTGGTTTTGTACTGGTGCATCTTGGCGTTACTCTTGCAACTACCAATTGGGAAGTGCCCACCCTTCCCACTAATACCTGGTGGTCTTGGACTTTTCGCGATTCTAATATCATGATTCCCCACCTTTCTCCCGAGATTTACTCAGAAATTCATCAGGCCTTAGCTTCCCTTGAGCCAAAACCTGCATTAGGAAAAAAAAATTCGTCTAGTTCACATCCACTTTTGCGAGTAGTGGATCTGTTGTCCCAGTTGTCTCCTGAGGCGGGTGATTGGGTATTTGCAGTACTCCACACACAGCCGCTCTTGTGGCAGGCAATAGGGGGTTTGGAACAGGTCTTGGAGCAGAATCAACCTGAGCAAGCCTCCCTCCATTCCTTCTTCAATTTCTTTTCTCTGTGTCAAGCGGGTCATCCAATGAAAGTATACTTGAGTGAATTCTGCGAAAAAAGCCCAGGCTTTGCCATTAATTGACGAAGTTAAAATGGCGTTTCTCCATTTGAACTTGGACATATCAATGCAAAACTCCCCAATTTGGCAGTCGCCTCCTTCCAAATTTGATCATCTTGTCAAAACCCTTTGGGGTAGTTTCTCTGCCCCAACCCAGAAGGGGCCAGGTAATTTGGCCATCATCAGATCAAATTATATAAATATGGAAGCTGAAAAGTGACACGCGCCTCTGGAAATGAGGGAATCTTATCCTTCTAATCCTTCTACTTCTTCCAAATTAGGAACTGTACAGGGGTCTAGCCCTGAGAATGAAGTAAAGGTTTCAGATGATCCTGCCATGATGATGTCACCCATGGCCATCCCTATAGGTAGCGCTTCCTCAACTAGTGATTTTTCCTTGAATTGTGAGATGCTTCCCACTGATTTCCTCCCCATCTCAGCGGAAATTGGGAACATCAGAGGGTCCAAATTCAAATTTAGCAAAAACGGATTCCGTTATTGTTTTCTCTTCCCAACATATTTCTGAGGTGCATGCAAGGCATTAGCTCTAGGCTTGGGGGTGATGGCCTTAGATAGCGATGCACACCGAACCCTCAGAGTGAGTATGGGTTCATTAAAACCAAAACGCGTTTTATAACGCAAACGATCTATCCCAAACTGAACCGTTTATTTGCTCTTATGTCTGGATGAGGACCCCATCACAGTATATCAGATTACTCCTGAGAACCCTCATTTGACCCCTACCATGATTAAGGGCTCTCAGGAAGTGGAAAAGGAACT
The DNA here is from genome assembly GCA_022478985.1 of Massospora cicadina. Classification (NCBI taxonomy): domain Eukaryota; kingdom Fungi; phylum Entomophthoromycota; class Entomophthoromycetes; order Entomophthorales; family Entomophthoraceae; genus Massospora; species Massospora cicadina. The sequence continues at coordinate 130,278 of JAKSZP010006714.1, forward strand.
TCGTTATAAATATAAAGATGTGTATGCACCTGAAGAAGGTATGGTGGGATATGTGGCCTCAGTAGTAAGAGTGGCCCACTATCCCTCCCCCTTCTATGATTCCAAAGCATACCCTGATGGTTTGTTCAAGCCAGAAGAAGAATTTTCTGTTGAGTTGATGGCATTATCTGCGTTGAATAAATCCATTCTGGATATTTCTTGTTGACTGCTACTTACATCCTCTTATGAAAATTCAGCACAACTATTTTGGTGGATACTGGTGCTTCAAATAATTTTATTGACCAAAACCTTGCTGACTACCTTGAGTTAAGTTACTCACCAGGTGGTATGGTTAGGGGTGGGAATTTCAAGGTATTCCCACACTGAACATCATGGAGTCAGTCAATTTCCAGGTGGGTTCTTATCTATCGTCTGACCAGTTTTGAGCTATTAAAAACCTTTTGTTTCCCATCATTTTGGGGGTTGAGTGGTGGCGGAAGATTGACGTCAGAACAAATTTAAAAGAAAACACTCTATCCTTGTCTTTAACAAACGGTCATCAGTTGATTGTTCCTTTGTCTGAGGATAACGCCCCGGGTAGATTACCCAATTGGCCCAATGTTCCCAGTTCATATCTTGCCCCTTTTCTGAATTCCACTGTGGGACTTTCCTTACCTTCCTGTTTGAAAGAGTTGGCATCTTCCTTTGATGCAGCTTCAGCTAGTATGCTACCAGAACATTCCGAGTTTGATTGTGAATTTAAACTTACTGTGGATCTGGTGCGTATTTCTTCTCCCATATACCCATTGACTGTCCGGGAGAAAGAGGTTTTAGATGTATGGGTGAAGGAGCAGTTGGCTAAAGGTGCCACCTTTCAGCGTACCTCCCTGGTTTGCTCCCCACTGCTCTTTGTGGAGAAGGCAGATGGAACTTTACATCCGTGTGTCAATTATGGGAACTTAAACAATGTGACTGTACCCGACCTCCATCCCATCCCTTTAGATTCCCAGATTTTGCGCTATGTGGAGAAGGCAAAGGTCTTCTCCAAGCTGGACTGCCTCAATGCGTTCAATCAAACCCAGATAAAGAAGGGCCAGGAATGGTTAACTGCATTCCATACCAGAAAAGGAATTTTCCAGTTCTGGGTTATGCCCTTTGGGCTTAAGAATGCTCCTGCCATCTTTCAACGCCGCATTGATGCTGTTTTGGGAGACTTGTTGAGGTATGTGCGGTTGCCTACATGGATGACATTCTTGTCAAGAGAGTATCAGTAACTCTCTCGTTCCCAGCAAGGTGATGTGGGATGCAAACCCACATTGCTAGGGAACTAGACATTAGAAGAATGGGAAGACAAGCACCTCGAGCAGTGCCCATGCAAAAGGTACCCCAGGCAAGTGTATAAATAGCAACATAAAATACCAGGTAAGTAAGTAACAACACCGCTTGAGTGGACCCCAGAGGGGCGTCCATAATCAAGTGTGGTTTGATGTCAGGGGCTTTGGGTGCCTTGATCTGGAGGGGACCTGGACGGCCCAAAGGTGACCCTGGGATTTTGGTAAATTAAGAGATAAGGTAGTGGCCCACATGATTGGAGACCTCCCCAAAGAGGTCCACCACCAGGGTTGCCCAAGGAACCATTGTAAAAACGTAAAATAATGGGGAAATTTATTAAAGGAAGTCGACCAACAAGGAATGTTGGTCGCAAAAATGTATTTAAAATGTGCTGGGGAAATTTGGGTTCTGTGGAAATGCGCCCAAGCCTTGACGCTCCAGTAACAGATGCTTCCATCCATTTTGGTAAGGTACACCGAAAGTGCCTTCACTTGAGTAATTGATTAAAGCCATATTTTACCTGAGCTTAAAATTTCATAGCTAGAGTGGGACTCAAACCCTTGCTCTCCAACCAAGCTAATTGAACCATTTTCATACAAAACGTAAATTGTTTGTTTCAAAGTTTGGGCCGAGATAAGAGGAAGGGCGTTTTGCACCCCATTAGTATCAACCTGGGCATGCTTGGCTTGCACCCAGCGTTGATCTAAGGTGTGCTTCAAATCAAGAAGAGCCTGAAACTTCATTTTCTGGGCCTCCTGTCGCCCAGCCTTATCCCTAGCATCAGTGCCTACTATTATGTCATCCAACCATGACATAACCCTCTCCTCCTTCTTGGGCTCCACCCCCTCCAGGGGCGTTCGCTAAGGAGAAGTTCTTATGTGCTGGCGGCAACTTTGTAGCAACAACGGCTGGCTTTGGCTGAGATCCTGCCGCCTCAGGGAAATGATTATGAAATGATTCAATCAGGTTTTGGGCATGTACACAATCCCGTGCTGGAACCCAGCTGTTCTCTGCTGCGTCAAACCCTTTCCATGATACCAAGTACTTAAGGTGTCACTTAACCCGGTGGGAGGTTACTATTTCCTCCACTTCCCATTCCAGTGCCCAATCCACAAGATAAGACTCCAGGGTCACAGGAGGAGGGCCCTCAAACAGGGTCAACTTGCTTTCATGGAAGATGGAGAAAATCCAAAATGCGGAGGGAAGATCCAACTTGTATGAGGCATGTCCCACCTTTCTAACTACCCGGTAAGGACCAATCCTCTTTGGACCCAGTTTTTTGCATGGCTGTTTGATAGGGATGTTGCGAGCATCAAGCATCACGAGATCCCCTTCCTTGTATGCTGGACCCACTTGGCGCTTTCCATCGGCATTCTCCTTATAAACCAGCATAGCCGCCTCCAAACTTGTAGACACCCCTTGATGGACCTTCTTGAGAGTCTTAGCAAAGTCCAGCCCCGCTTCCACTTTAGAACCACAGCTTGGCTCCATGTTAAGCGCAGGGTTAAAGCCGTGGTTAGCAAAAAAGGTAAACAACTGATTGATGAATGAAAAGTGTTGTTGTAACTAAACTGGGCCATGGGAAGGTGAGGAACCCAATCTGAATAGTCTGCGGTGGTGTAACAACGCAGAAATTGTTCCAAGCACTGGTTCACTCGCTCAGTCTGCCCATCTGATTGGGGGTGATAAGCAGTTGAACGGCAGGGGCAGATCTGAAGAGTCTTACACAACTCTTCCCAAAAGACAGAGGTGTACTGGGGTCCCCGGTCACTAATGATTTCTTGAGGAACCCCATGAAGTGCAAATAAATGAACGACGAAGAGCCTAGCCATTTCAGCGGCAGTTATAGTTGTTCTGCAAGAAATAAAGTGAGCGAACTTTGTAAAGCGGTCCACCACCACCATGATTGCATCATACCCATCTGAAATGGGTAACTCCACAATGAAATCCACTGATAGGGAAGTCCAGGGCCCTTCAGCCTTTTGGACTGGTACCAGCAACCATGCTAAAGGTTACCGATTGGGTTTCATCTGATTGCATATCAGGCACTCTTTACAGTACCTCCCTACCTGAATGGGCAAGCCCTTCCAATTGTAAGTGCGTCGTATCAACTCCAAGGTTTTTGCTTTTCCTGGATGACCAACGGTGATTCCATCATGATGGCCCTGGATGATCTCCAAGCGCAGTGGTCCAGCAGGAACCCATAGGCGTCCCTGAAACCACACCATCTCATCCTTCATGTGATATCCCCTGGATAAGTCCTCCTGATTCAGAGCACTCTTAGTGAGAACAACTGTATATTTAGCTGATAATGGCTGAGAAAGAACTAACTTCCTAAACATGCTATATTCTGCTGCATTTTCCAAAGGCATGAGAGCTGGCGTATGTACCGTGGACTTAGGAAGTTGAGGCAGAATCATACTTAGGGGAATCATCAACCGAGTGTTGTGAATCTCTACCTCTTTTGGATTGGGGAGCCAAAGCAGGGTTGCAGCTCAAAGCATCTGCCAAAACATTCTCCTTGCCCTTGGTGAACTCATAAGAAAATGTAAATAGGGCAAGGGTCTCATGCCAACGGGTCTAACGTGGTGTTAGAACATGTGGAGCATGGTAATACAACAGGGCCCGGTGATCAGTGCATACCCAGAATGGTTGGGAAGAGCCATGTAAGTGGTGACGCCAATAAATCAACGCCTCCACCACTGCTAATAACTCCTTGTCATAAACGGCGTAGTTTAACTCATGTAGAGACATTTTCCTAGAAAAATATCCCCTGGATGCTCAGACCCATCTTCCCCCACTTGTAACAGGGCAGCCGCAACAGCAAAGTTGGAAGCATCTGACGACACAATGAACTCCTTGGCAGGGTCAACATGGCGAAGAATGGATGTGGATAACAAGGTGCACTTCACCGCTTGGAAAGCATCCTTAATAATGGGGGACCACTGAAGCACCTTAGCCCTGATAGCCTTATATAAGGGGGCTGCCACCTCAGAGAGACTGAATGTGAACTTCTTGAGGAACGTACACGTCCCCAAAAAACTCCTCAATTCCTTGACAGAGGTGGGGGGTAGGCTATTCACGAATAGCCTTTTCCTTGTCTGGAGTTATCATATGGCCCTGGTCAAAAAGAAGTTGCCCAGAAAAGTAACCTGGGACTTGAAGAATTCGCATTTACTAATCTTGAGGGTAAGGCAAGCAGCCCTCAATCTCTCCACTACTTGTTGAAGGTGAACTGCATGTGACTCAAGATCAGGGGAAAACACCAGAATGTCATACATGTAGGCCACCGCACATACCTTCAACAAGTCTCCCAACACAGCATCAATGCGGCGTTGAAAGTTGGCAGGGGCATTCTTAAGCCCAAAAGGCATAACCCAGAACTGGAAAATTCCTTTTCTGGTGCGGAATGCAGTTAACCATTCCTGGCACTTCTTTATCTGGATTTGATTGGACGCATTGAGGCAATCCAGCTTGGAGAAGACCTTTGCCTTCTCCACATAACGCGCAATCTGGTAATCTAAAGGGATGGGATGGAGGTTGGGTACAGTCACATTGTTTAAGTTCCCATAATCGACACATGGACGTAAAGTTCCATCTGACTTCTCCACAAAGAGCAGTGGGGAGCAAACTGGGGAGGTACGCTGAAAGGTGGCACCTTTAGCCAACTGCTCCTTCACCCTTACATCTAGAACCTCCCTCCCGGACAGTCAATGTATATGGGAGAAGAAATACGCACCAGATCCACAGTAAGTTTAAATTCACAATCAAACTCGGAATGTTCTGGTAGCATACTAGCTGAAGCTGCATCAAAGGAAGATGCCAACTCTTTCAAACAAGAAGGTAAGTAAAGTTCCACAGTGGGCTTCAGAAAAGGGGCATGATATGAACTGGGAACATTGGGCCAATTGGGTAATCTGCCTGGGGCGTTATCCTCAGACAAAGGAACAATTAACTGGTGACCATCAGTTAAAAAACAAGGTTAGAGTGTTTTCTTTTAACTTTGTTCTGACATCAAACTTTCGCCACCACTCAACCCCCAAAATGATGGGAAACAAAAGGTTTTTAATAGCTTAAAACTGGTCAAACAATAGATAAGAACCCACCTTGAAATTGACTGACTCCATGATGTTCAGTGTGGGAATACCTTGAAATGCTTTACCCCTAACCATACCACCTGGTGAGTAACTTAACTCAAGGTAGTCAGCAAAATTTTGATTAGTAAAATTATTTGAAGCACCAGTATCAACCAAAATCGTTGTGCTGAATTTTCCATAAGAGGATGTAAGGGTAGCAGTCAACAAGAAATATCCAGAATGGAATTTTCAACGCAGAAAATGCCATCAACTCAACAGAAAATTCTTCCTCTGGCTTGAACAAACCATCAGGGTATGCTTTGGAATATAGAAGGGGGAGGGATAGTGGGCCACTCTTACTACTGAGGCCACATATCCCACCCCACCTTCCCTGCAGGTGCATAGACATCTTTATATAAATGGCGCAGTTCCTTCTCCACTTCCTGGGAACCCCTAATCATGGTAGGGGTCAAATGAGGGTTCTCAGAGTAATTCTGATAAACTGAAATTGAGTCCTTCTCTAGACCATATGAGAAAATAAACGGTTCATTTTGAGATAAATTGCTTGCATTATAAAACGCGTCTTTTTGTTCAAATGAACCCCCATTTGTTTTGAGGGTTTGGTATGCATCGTTATCCAGGGCCATCACCCCCAAGCCCAGAGCTGATGCCTCGGCGTGCTCCTCAGAAACTTGTGAGGGAGAAAAATGATAACAGAATACTTTTTATTAAGTGGGTTCAGACTCTATGATGTTCCCAATTTCCACTGAGATGGGGAGGAAATCAGTGGGAAGCATCTCACGATTCAAGGAAAAATCACTATTTGAGGAAGGTATTTATAGGGATGACCATGGGTGACATCATCGCGGTGCAATTGACTAAAACTGTTACATTATTCTTAGGGCTAGACCCCTGTGCTGTTCCAAATTTGGAAGACATCATAGGATTTGAAGGATAAGATTCCCTCATTTCCAAAGGCGCGCATGACTTTTTGGCACCCATGTTTATATGATTCAATCTGATGACAGCCAAATTACCTGGCCCCTTCTGGATTGGGGCGGAGAAACTACCCCAAAGGATTTTGACAGGATGATCGAATTTGGAAGGAGGCAACTGCCAGATCGGGGAGTTTTTTGTATTGATATATCCAAGGTCAAATGGAGAAATGATGTTTTAACTCTTTGGTTAAGGGCAAAGCCTGGGCTTTTTTGCAGAATTCACTTAAGTAGACCTTCATCAGATGACTCGTTTGATGCAGAGAAAAGAACTCAAAGAAGGAATGGAAGGAGGCTTCATCAGGTCGATTCTGCTCCAAGACCTGTTCCAAACCCCCTATTGCATTCCACAAGAGAGGCTGGGTGCAGAGTACCGCAAAAACCCAGTCCACAGCCTTGGGAGAAAACTGGGACAAAAGATCCACTCTAGTGAAAGCGGATGGGAACCAGACAAATCGTTTTTGTCTAACAAGGGCTTTAGTTCCAGGGAAGCTAAGGCCTGATGAATTTCCACATAAATCTCGGGAGAAAGGTGGGGAATCATGATCTTAGGATCGCGAAAAGTCTGAGACCACCAGGTACAAGCAGGAAGGGCGGGAACTTCCCAATTGGTAGTTGCAAGAATAACGCCAAGACGCACTAGTACAAAACCAAATGAGAAACTGTGGTGAGCACCATCGTGGCAGTGACAAATGGCCAGTGCACCCAATTTACTAATAAAGAAATCCCACACAGATAATATTTATGCACGTATAATAAAAGGGTTGATTGACTAATCTCAAGAGAGTATCTGCAACTCTCTCGTTCCCAGAAAGGTGATGTGGGATGCAAACCCACATTTCTAGGGAACTAGCCATTAGAAGAATGGGAAGACAAGCACCTCGAGCAGTGCCCGTGCAAAGGGTACCCCAGGCAAGTGTATAAATAGCAACATAAAATACCAGGTAAGTAAGAAACAACACCGCTTGAGTGGACCCCAGAGTGGCGTCCATAACCAAGTGTGGTTTGATGTCAGGGGCTTTGGGTGCCTTGATCTGGAGGGGACCTGGACGGACCACAGGTGACACTGGGATTTTGGTAAATTGCGAGATAAGGTAGTGGCCCACATGGTTGGAGACCTCCCCAAAGAGGTCCACCACCAGGGTTGCCCAAGGAACCATTGTAAAAATGTAAAATAACGGGGTGTAACTATTTAGAAAGTCGATCAACAGGAGTGTTGATCACAAAAACCTATTTAAAATGAATTGGGGAAATTTGGGTTCTGCGGAAATGCGCCCAAGCCTTGACGTTCCAATAAACAGATGCTTCCGTCCATTTTGGTAAAATACACTGAAGGTGCATTCACTTGAGTAATCAATTGAAGCCTTATTTTACCAGAAGTCAAAATCTCATAGATGGAGTGGGACTCGAACCCTTGCTCTCCAACCAAGCTAATTGAACCGTCCTTATTCAAAACATAAATCGTTTGTTTTAAGGCCTGAGCTGAAATAAGAGGCTGGGCGTTTTGCACACCATTAGGGATCAACCTGGGCTTGCTTGGCTTGCACCCAGCGTTGATCTAAGGTGTGCTTCAAGTCAAGAAGAGCCTGAAGCTTCCTCTTCTGGGCCTCCTGTCGCCCAGCCTTATCCCTAGCATCAGCCTACTATTATATCATCCAACCATGACAATTCTGGTGTTTTCCCCCAATCCTGAGTCACATACAGTTCACCTTGACAAGTAGTGGAGAGATTGAGGGCCGCTTGCCTTACCCTCAAGTTTAGCAAATGTGAATTCTTCAAGTCCCAGGTTACTTTCTGGGCAACGTCTTTTTTGACCAGGGCCATATGATAACTCCAGTCAAGGAAAAGGCTATTCGTGAATGGCCTACCCCCACCTCTGTCAAGGAATTGAGGAGCTTTTTTGAGGACGTGTACGTTCCTCAAGAAGTTCACACCCAGTCTCTCTGAGGCAGCCCCCCTTATATAAGGCCAGCGGGGCCAAGGTGCTTCAGTGGTCTCCCATTTTGGAGGACAAGCGTTTCAATCGGTGAAGTGCACCTTGATATCCACATCCATCCTTCGCCATGTTGATCCTGCAAAGGAGTTCATTGTGTCCTCAGATGCTTTTAACTTCGCCATTGCGGCTGCCCTGTTACAGGTGGGTGAAGATGAGTCTGAGCATCCTGTGGGATATTTTTCTAGGAAAATGTCTCTGTATGAGTCAAACTACGCCGTATATGACAAGGAGTTATTAGCAGTGGTGGAGACGTTGATTTATTGGCGTCACCACTTACATGGCTCTTCCCAACCATTCCAGGTACGCACTGACCACCGGGACCTGTTGTATTACCATGCTCCACATGTTCTAACACCACGTCAGACCCGTTGGCATGAGACCCTTGCCCTATTTACATTTTCTTATGAGTTTACCAAGGGCAAGGAGAATGGTTTGGCAGATGCTTTGAGCTGCAACCCTGCTTTGGTTCCCAATCAAAGGAGGTAGAGATTCACAACACTCAGTTGATGATTCCATCGAGTATAATTCTGCCTCAACTTCCTAAGTCCACGATACATACGCCAGCGCTCGTGCCTTTGGGAAAATGCAGCAGAATATAGCATGTTTAGGAAGGTAGTTCTTTCTCAGCTGTTATCAGCCAAATATGCTGTGGTTCTCGCTAAGAGTGCTCTGAATCAGAGGACTTATCTAGGAGTTATCACGTGAAGGATGAGATGGTGTGGTTTCAGAGACGCCTATGGTTTTCTGCTGGACCACTGCGCCTGGAGATTATTTAGGACCATCATGACGGAATCACCATTGGTTTATCCTGGAAAAACAAAAACCTTGGAGTTGATATGACGCACTTACAATTGGAAGGGATCGCCTGTTCAGGTAGGGTGGTACTGCAAAGAGTGCCTGATCTGCAATCAGATGAAACCCAATTGGCAACCTTTAGCAGGGTTGCTGGTACCAGCCCAAAAGGATGAAGGGCCCTGGACTTCCCTATCAGTGGATTTCATTGTGGAGTTACCCATTTCAGATGGGTATGATGCAATCATGGTGGTGGTGGACCGCTTTACAAAGTTCGCTCACTTTATTTCTTGCAAAAACAACTATAACCGCTGAAATGACCAGGCTCTTCGTCGCCCATGTATTTGCACTTCATGGGGTTCCTAAAGAAATCATTAGTGACCGGGGACCCCAGTACACCTCTGTCTTTTGGGAAGAGTTGTGTAAGACTCTTCAGATCTGCCCCTGCCGTTCAACTGCTTATCACCCCCAATCAGATGGGCAGACTGAGCTGAGTGAATCAGTGCTTGGAACAATTTCTGCATTGTTACACCACCACCGCAGACCATTCATATTGGGTTCCTCACCTTCCCACGGCCCAGTTTAGTTACAACAACACTTTGCATTCCTCAATCAGTTGTTCACCTTTTTGCTAACCACGGCTTTAACCCTGCGTTTAACATGGAGCCAAGAAGCTGTGGTTCTAGTGGAAGCGGTGCTGGACTTTTCTAAGAATCTCAAGAAGGTCCATCGAAAGGGGTGTCTACAAGTTTGGAGGCGGCTATGCTGGTTTATAGGAGAATGATTGATGGAGTAGCTGAGGTCCAGCATACAAGGAAGGGGATCTCATGATGCTTGATTCTCGCAACATCCTTATCAAACAGCCATGCAAAAAACTGGGTCCAAAGAGGATTGGTCCTTACCGGGTAGTTAGAAAGGTGGGACATGCCTCATACAAGTTGGATCTTCCCTCCATTTGGATCTTCTCCATCTTCCATGAAAGCAAGTTGACCTTGTTTGAGGGCCCTCCTCCTGTGACCCTCGAGCTTATCTTGTGGATAAACTGGAATGGGAGTGGAGGAAATAGTAGCCTCCGCTGGGTTAAGGGACTTTGAGTACTTGGTATCATGGAAAGGAGCTGAAGCAGCAGAATGATTTCTGTTCCAGCATGGGATGTGCATGCCCAAGATTCTGTCAGATGTTCATAACCATTTCCCTGAGGCAATGGATCTCAGCCAAGCTAGCCTGCTGCTACAAAGTTGCCATGGCACATAAGACTTCTCCTTAGTGAACGCCCCTGGAGAGGTGGAGCCCAGAAAGGAGAGAGAGATTTATGTCATGGTTGGATGACATAATAGTAGGCACTGATGCTAGGGATAAGGCTGGGCGACAGGGGCCCAGAAAATGAAGCTTCAGGCTCTCCCTGACCTAAAGCACACCTAGATCAATGCTGGGTGCAAGCCAAGCATGCCCAGGTTGATACTAATGGAGTGCAAAACGCCCTTCCTCTTATCTCGGCCCAAACTTTGAAACAAACAATTTACGTTTTAAATGAAAATGGTTCAATTCGCTTGGTTGGAGAGCAAGGGTTTGAGTCCCACTCTAGCTATGAAATTTTGACTTCAGGTAAAATAAGGTTTAAATCAATTACTCGTGTGAAGGCACTTTTGGTGTATTTTACCAAAACGGATGGAAGCATCTGTTTATTGGAGCGTCAAGGCTTGGGCGCATTTCCACAGAACCCAAATTTCACCAGCACATTTTAAATACATTTTTGCGACCAACATTCCTTGTTGGTCGACTTCCTTTAAATAAAATACCCGTTTTTTACGTTTAAACTTATGGTTCCTTGGGCTAACTTGGTGGTGGACCTCTTCGTGGAGGTCTCCAACTATGTGGGCCACTACCTTCTATCGCAATACACCAAAATCCCAGGTGCTCCCTTGGGCCGCCCAGGTCCCCTCCAGATCGAGGCACCCAAGCTCCCTGACGCCAAACTACACTTGATTATGGACTCCCTCTGGGGTCCACTCAAGCTGTTATGTTCCTAACATACTTGGTCTTATATTTTGCATTCTACACCCTTGCCTGGGGTACCATTGGCACAGGCACCATTTGAGGTGTCTTCTTACCCTTTTTATTAATGGCTAGTTCCTAGCAATGTGGGTTTGCATCCCACATCACCTTGCTGGGAACGAGAGAGTTACAGACAATCTCTTGACATCCAGGTGCAATTGGCACAAGTCTTGGGGATCTCCTCTCATGCTTCAAATTTCCCAGGTGGTGGATGCATTACCTCCTTAATTGACAGGTTGGTTCCAAGAGCTCATGGAGGAACGGGAGAGTTTGCCCAATTCGATGGAGGAGTGTGTGGAGTTGGTTGACTGGGCAGCATGTCCAGATGAAGCCAAAGATGAGGCCTGGTTGGCATTACCAACAGTCAGCCAGGGCCGTAGCTCAGTAAAGGAGTATGCGCAGGCATTCCATTTGCTGGCAAAAGTGGCACAGGTTATGGATTCCCAATACTCATGAATGTTCCCCCAGGGGTTGCAGCCAGATTTTCTGGCAGCCATGGCAGCTGTGAAGGTCCTAGCCACGCTGGGTGAGAGAAGTGGCTTTAACAGTTCAAGTCAAGAAACAATTAACATTGGCATGGGACTGGCGGAAGGAATCAATGTCACCAGGAAAGGGACAGTCACTGGTAAGCAAATATTCCAGTCAAGGGGGTGGCACCCAGCCCCAAGAAACGTGGGAAATGTTCAAGGGGGAGGGCGCCCAGGCTATATGTCGAAACCTCCATCATCCAATTTGCAAGTGAAAGACGCATTTAAAAATAAATCGCCTACTTCACCTTATTCTCATCTGTTTATCCACGTAGAGATGCACACAGATGGGGGAATGGAGAGGGTCATGGACCTAATTGATACCAGGGCAGAAGAGAATTATATTGAACTGGCACTAGCAGAGCGTTTGAGGTTGCAGGTGCAGGAAGGACTGGTGGTGGTTTTTACCAATTCCACATGAAGGGCGCCATCGTGGCATGTAAGCCCTTCAGTGAAGATACAGCAAAGCCCGTTCAGGTTTTGGACGCAGTTCTGCATCATTGAGAACCTGACCCATCCAGTGGTTTTTGGGATGCGGTGGTGGCATCAGTTTAGACCACAGATCAATGTGCCTTCCAGTACCATAACCTTGTACCCAAGAAGGGGTCCATCAATGAGGTGGAGACTGTTGGTGGGTAACCAGAAGTTAGTGGAGCCTCGAACCCTGGGGCTGTGCAGGAGGAGGGCTTACTTGCAGAATACCAAGACTTTGAGGGAGTCTTTGGTCCCAAAAGGGATTTGCCATTTCCCCCACTGGGCCATTCACATTTTCTTTCCATTTCAAAGAGGATTGGAGCTTCTCCGCGGATGCCCAGTGTATCCGCTGAATGAATGAGCCAAAGCTGCATTAGAGGATCACGTACATTCCATTTTGAGCGAAGGATTGATTGAGCTGTCAAAATCTGCTGTGGTATCTCCAGTGCTGTTAGTGCACAAGGCAAGCGGCGAGTTATGACCATGTGTGAACTACCAGAGATTAAATGCAGTGACTGAACCAAATCCTTACCCAATGCCACTTATGGAAGATATTTTACCAATGGTCACAGGTTGCAACATTTTCACCAAGCTCAATTTGAATGATGCATTCAACCAGGTGCTTGTGAGGCCGGAGCATCAAAGGTACATGGCATTCAAGTGCCACCTTGAAATGTTTCAATACCGAGTGATGTCATTTGGGTTGCACAATGCCCTGGCAGTTTTCCAACATATGATTGAACATGTCCTCAGTTTATTTGATTGACCAGTGCTGTACTGCCTATATGGATGACATCCTGGTGTTTTCACGTTCCAAGGAGGCTCATGTAGGAGATGTGTGGGAAGTCCTAGAGGCGTTGTCTGGGATGGGAATTTGGTTGAAACCTTTGAATTGTGAGTTTGATCAAGCATTGGTGAAATTCCTGGGGAATGTGGTATTCAGAAAAGGCCTAGGGATATGCCCGTATAAGATTCAGGCAATGCGCGCCTGGAAGGCACCAACGGATCAGACAGGTGTGAGGAGTTTTTTGGGGATGGTAAATTTCCTCCAGCAGTTCATCAATGACCTATTGAAGTTATCCTTGCCCCTTATGTGATTAACGTGGAATGTACCATTTGTATGGGGAGGAGGAAGAGAAGCGGGTTTTCAATTTACTAAAAGAAAAGCTCATTTTGGCGCCAGTCCTTGCCCATCCTGATCCAGGAAAACCTTACATGGTCAAAATGGACGCTTCAAATTTCGCCATAGGAGCAGTACTCCTACAGAAGGGGGAAGATGGGTTAGAACACCCGGTGTGTTATTTCAGAAAAAAATGATTCTGGCAGAAATTGAATTACCCAATATATGACAAGGAGCTTTTGGTGGTGGTTGTGGTGCTGCAGGAGTGGCAGCACCACTTGTTGTACGCTTGACACTCTTTCATAGTCCGTATGGATCATTGGGCACTGGGTTACTACCAAGAGCCAAGGAAAATGAGTTTAGCGCCAAGCCCGTTGGCACGTGGAGCTGGTTCAATTCGATTTTAAAGTGGAATACTGCCCAGGAGCAGTTAACACTATAGTGGATTGGTTGAGCCAGGATGCGGGACTGGTGTATGATAAGACTGAGTTGGAAAAGTACAACATGACGACCATGTTCGAGGAAGACCAATTCGCCATGATGGTAAGTGAGGATGATGAGCTGGAAAGGGAGATCTGAAGTAAGCAGAGGAGGACACTATTTGGGAAGTGGTTATGGGTGGAAACGGCGGAAGGCCAGTGGCATGACCATCATTGGACTTATTAAAAGAAAAAGGGGACCCTATGCCATGACTTGTGGATATGGATACTGAGCCCATCGTTGCAGTGGGAGGTGCTGCAGGCGTTGCACGACCATCTGCTGGTGGGACACCTGGGGGTGGTGAAGATGATTGACCTGGTGAGGCAAAATATTTGTGGGCTGGTCTACAGAAGGATATAAAAAATATGTGGCAGAATGCCTAGTTTGTGCACCTTTGAAGCCTTCACAAAAACAGCCTGTGGGTAAGTTAGTTCCACTCAAAATTATGAGTCAGCTGTGGGGGTCAGTTAGCATGGATTTTATCACAGGACTACCTAAGAGCCAGGGGAAGGATGTGGTAATGGTCATGGTCAATCAGTTAACAAAATATGCCAAATTTTCCTGTGAACTTCAAAATTCTCAGCCAAAGACACCGCAAAGATTTTCATCGATGAGATATTTGCCCATCATGGCTTACCAGTGGAAATAATTTTGGATCACAGTCCCCAATTCATATCAAGATTCTGGTCAAACTTGCTCAGTAATTTGAAGATCCGCCCGTGTAGGGCTTCAGCTTACCATCCTCAGTCCAATGGCCAAATGGAAAGAGTAAACCAAATATTGGAGCAATACCTCTGATGTTATATCTCAGATTGGCAGGATGATTGGGTTACTTGGATCAGACTGGCTCAATTTACTTATAACAACCACCACCAAGTGTTGATAGGGATGTCACCGTTCTTTGCTAACCTTGGATCAAATACAACGTTGGGTGGCAGATCCAATGGTGGGATATGCCAAGGCGCGCATGAAGTAGCCCAAAGAATGATGGAAATCGGAAAAAGGTTGCAGAATAACCTGGAGCATGCCACAGCAAAACAAAAATGGTATGCAGATTGGCGGAGAGTGCCAGACCCATCATATGCACTGGGGGAGTGGGTATTGGTGGTGGCAAAAAATTACTCGGTACCAGTGAAGAGCCAGAAGCTCAGACTGAAGTTCTTAGGGCCCTATAGGGTGATCCAGGTTGTTAACAAGGTGGCATTCGAATTAGACCTCCCAGAAGGGTTGAAGGCTCATCTGGTGATCCACGGTTCTCAACTCTAAGGGTTTTGAGGGCAGGGACCAGAGTGACCTGTGCCACTGAACCCATGGGAGGAGTACAATCAAGAGTTTGAGGTTGAGAGGATCCTTAGGGAGCATTGGGTGAGGGGTCGCCAGCAGTTCCTGGTGAAGTGGAAGGGATATCCGGTGGAGGAAGTGAACTGGCAGACTCTGGTGGAGTGCACACAATGCCCCAGGAAGATCTGAAAGTTCCTGGATTTGCAGGGGGTAATGTGATGGATTGGGGCCAGCCTGATGCACACATCAACCTCGTGAATATTGATTTAAATTTGCGTGCAAATTTGGAGGTCAAATTAAGAAGATTGGATCAATTTCAAAATTTTTTAGAAAAGGCAATTGTAGGTAAGGATTTGAGGTTTGCGGGCTGAGGACTGATCCAGAACATCGAGCGTCTGGTGTCCCAAATCCTTTGGATGGTCGTCATGTGGGATATGGGACTTTCCTGAGCCACAGTTTGGATGTCTCTTGAAAGCCAAATTCAGGGCTCTTTGCAATACTTTAAACTATTGAAAATTTTTTAAAATGGAGGAAACAGTAACTGAAAATACAGTTTCATTTTCTCAACCAAGAAAATCATAATAAAATCATATTGCTTGCTTCGAAATTTTATTTGAAATTATTTCAATAAAAACCCTAGAACAATGAGCTCAGCAAGTGAGCTAGGCCAGGCAATGGCCTCATTCACAGCCCTAACGTGGGGGCAGGCCATGCTGCTGGCTTGCAGCATCACTAGAACCGTGGTCTGCAAATATGTGGCAAATTCTGGAAATGGCACACAGGTGAGAGGGTGGTTCTCAGCGGTATTATCAGTCATGTGGTCAGTAACATGGCTGGTGCTGCCCAACTCATTTGTCACATATTGGCAGGAGCCCGTGCATTACAGCTGTCATCTATGCTCATAAAATTCTGGATATGTGTTCATAGAATATATTTTAACATTTTAACCAGTTACACTTCCTTTCACTGGTCACAGAATCTGAAAGTGCTTGAAGAGCAGTTGTCCTATTGGGATTTGAAATTGTAGACTTACTTTTCCAAATTTAGCATTGACATGACATCAGCTTAATATGCTGCCAGGTTATCTTGACTGCCCACCATGGCCTTAACAGCCAATGTGGTTGAAGAATTTCTTGTTAAATTCTAGACCAAAAATATGACAATGAATAAGTGAAAGTGACTGCTCCTTAGAAAAATTTAGGATGAACACTGCGTTTAAAATGGTATAAATATAAAACAGTCAATAATCAGAAACATTGGGTACAATTACCAATAGAGTAGACCATTTTTACTATTGGGGCCCACATGGCAACGGGTCATGGAGGTTTTAAGAAGATGCGTGAGCAGTTGGAAAGCGAAGCATTAATGGAACTCCTTGCAATTTGATAATCATGAGACCCTCTGCTGTTGCAAGGAATGTCAATTGGATGGGCCTTATTAGAAAGCCATTACTTATCAGTTAGTTAAACCCAACTTTGCTTGGCATACCATGTATATGGACATTATGGGGAATCTGGCCAACATGTCTGGTCAAATTAAATACTTAATGGTGGCCATCAATCATTTCATAAAATGGGCGGAGGATAGAGAGGTCAGAAATTTAGGCGCCATGATGATGGCTAAGTTTATTCTGGAGGGCGTTATTTATCAGAATGGATGTCCACAGTTTCTATTGACGGACAAAGGAACTAATTTTACATCTTAGATGATTTTTAAGCTAAATGATTTGATGGGTATATGCAGGGTATTATCTCAGCCCTATCACCTCAAGTCCAATGGCACCATTAAATGGGTGAATAGTACACTCATGATAAATTTTACATAAGATATCACAGTGAAGGCATCCAGCTGAATCCAGTTCTTGAATTCCGCCATATATGTCTATAATATCTTATCATTTGGCTATAGAGCATTCTCCATTTACTTTACTTCATATGAAGCAAACAAGCGCTTCCCCAATTTTATATTCTTTTGTCAATCAAAAATCTATACCTCCGTCAAAGTATTTGGAGATGTTAGAACATATATTACTTCAACTAAAAAATGCAGCATATTCTAATGCGCTGGCTCAGAAAAAAAGTTCTCATGAATGGGAAATGAAGACTGGCAGTTGTGACCACATTTTACTGTAGGGAACCAGTTTTGTACTATGATGATTATAAATTTTGGAAGAACTAGAAAGTATGATACATATGGAAGGGGCCTTTTGACATCAATGAGAAGACGTCCACGGATACCCATACTCTATAGGATCCTATTAAAGGTTGCCTTATTAACCTGAGCACGCCAAGTTCTTAAAGAAATATTAGCGGAATTCTGGGCCAATGGCCCCAAGTTCTCAATAAGTTAGTTGACCTCCTCACATCTTTGCTCCTCAATGGTTATTCAAGTGGGGAAAATGTTGCAATTGGTTTGACACCCTATCTTAATATGTTATTTCTATAATACTTAATCTTTTACTTTAACTTATAGTTAGGTAATGGATTTGATGGGGCATATATATTGTTTCAGGCAGCGGCCCTGATTTTATATAGATGGCTTCTGGATCAATTCACTATTTAGCAAATTCTCAAATCCCCACCAGTTCATTTTCATCCCTTAAATATACCAGCTACTGATGCTGTGGACTCAATTACTCTTTCCCCTCCTATTTTAATTCAGCATACCCATTCTACGTTGCCCCATGATGGTGTAAAACCTTCAGCAATAGGGTCCTATATATATTATGGCCAACCGTCAGTAATTTAAATATCTGGCATATCTTAAACCTCTTTATGTAAAATTCCTCTACCCTAGTTATCAGCTTCTGATTTAATTTAGACAGCACAATTTTAGTCTACCATTTTTGAGTTCTGCTTAGTAAATATGGAAAGCACCAATGAGAACTCTGGTAAAGAAAGCATATATGAGGAAAATTTTCAAGGGGAAGGGTATCTTTTTCTGGAGAAAGAATTATCTTCCTACCTAAAAGATTACTTGAGAGTGCCTTTGAGCCTCTGGAAGTATTTGATACTACAGGGTGCTCTCTTGTATTCTTATATAAACACCATATTACTGAAGATACATTTTCTTTAGTTGAGTTTTGGTCAAAGCTACTTTCTTCAAATACCACTTTGTGTTTTTGTGTATTGACCTGTGCGTTTGAAGTATGACGCCTAGCCAATTTTAACACATCCTACAATATGGACTTCTGTACCAGAAAATTTCTGTCTGGTTTTCTGGATGGTAATTTATCCTGAGTGCCAGCGCAGTCTTATTACTATCAACACGCTCAATGACACATAGGGTGTCATCTGGGTCCAGTAGGCCAAATTACTCATGACTATTGTTCTAAGATAAAAATCTAATCAGATCATATCCTAAGCAAATTATATTAAGTCTTATAATTCAACTAACTAAATCACAACTCATTGCCTTAGATTGCCTAAAATGACTTATAATCTAAACAGATGTCCCTACAATTTAAAGGGTATTTGTGACACCAACTTTACAATTTGAACTCCTCCAAATCTACAAGGTTAGTCAAACCCATAAAATGACTGAAATTTTATATTTTTAAATCACTTTCAGATCACCATAACTACTCAAATAGTACCTACTTGCATCATTATTGCAACCAGTAAGCTAAACAACATTAGTTTGGCAATTTGAAGCAATCCCTTAAAAATTATATCCAAAGGTCTTGGACCTTCCCACACAATGATTAATTTTTTAACATGTCTACTTTACCATTAGCATTTAATAAATTTACTTTTAAAAATATTTCTAGGTCGCAGCCCCCCTAGGGATTGCTACTGTCTATTTCTTATCTAATTTTACCTTGAATAAACCTTAATTTTACCATTTCTGCTTTATCTGTTAAGCATCCCATTTTCTACAGGTTAACAAGTATCCTGATATGAGAAACAACTAAGCAACAAATCCCATTCTACCAATAATGGTACTTAAATTATCATAATTCTTTAATCTGCAAACTTCAACACACTGTGATGATTCATATGTTCTTTAGTACTTTGACCCAATTTTACATGTTAATCTGGTACGAAAACTATACTATTTTCTGAGTTAACCTTTGGCATGCAACTGAAAATACCTGAGTAGTTGATACTCTCCTTGCATCTACTTCACTTGTAGTTTGTCACTACAAAAATTGAGTTGCCACAATTACAGCCATCTGACTTAATGTAGAGGCATTTGACATTTATGGCTGCCTTCCTCACAGAAAACCTAAAATTTTTAGTTTAATTCAGTTTCCTGTGAACTTATTTTTCTGGGATATACATTGGATCTTAACTCACCTAGACTGGAAGTCTATTCTTCTTTTTATAAATTACATTTAATTTTGTAACCTGTTACTTATGGTTAAAATAGCTATTTTTTCTTAAATTATAGATTATTCATTTGTAAGCGTAATAATGTAGAATGGTTGAACATATCAAAGATCAAAATAATGAGAGTTTTAAACACTTACTCAAGAGTCAAAGGCTCCCTGACATAATCAAATTATCACACTTTAGATCAATGGCCCCAAATGAAGAACTAATAAAGGGGATTTAAATTATCATAAAGGACAATTCCAATTTGGCCATCAATTGATGACCTGGGAAACCCATATCTCAAACCCCATAATTACATTTTTGAAGCATTAGGTCAATGGATCACAACAATCCAAATGTTGACATAGTAAGATGACTGCCTCTTGACCTCTTTCTGAATGATAAAAAAAGATTCTGGTTGAGGAAGACCAAGATGCTCTCTACACCACAAGGCTCTCTTGCATCCTATATACAATGGAAAATTTTGATATAATAAAGTTAATTATATTATTTCCTAAATTTGGAACTGGCGTAATTTTCATTCCTTTGCATATATAGCAATAGAATTAGTGGTCATGAACCAGGATAGTCGCAATAAATGGACCCTTCTGTAGCAAAAGTGCACTGCCATCGCCTTACAGGAGACATTCCACTGTTAAGAGCCATCTAAAGAAAGCTAAAATCTCCTAACAGAACATCTCCAGCCAAACAAAAAGATAAAAGTTTAGCTTTACCATAATGGTTGAAGCTGCTATTGGTGCTCTCCATAGAGGGCTTAAGTTGTAATCAGTGAGAACATCAATCACAAAAGAGAAAACAATTTTAGCATTGAATCTCTACCTCTAATGGAACAGGAAGTATCATGAGATTGATTGATACATTAAAATACAAAAAAATTACTCATACAACCTAGGAATTTGGAGTTACAGGCAACCTTTGAGTCCGTCTTGCCCATTTCATACTGAAATCAAAATACCTACAGTATAACATCAGAGGTACCATCCAGCAGCTCTTGAATAAAATCTACTCAGCTGAAGCTGATACAATCACTCAAGAGCTACAGCAGTACCTTCCTATATGTGGAGGCTTTACAGTTCTGCTACCCAGGCCACTAATGAGTTACCCAATGGAGTGTAAGCCTACCTTTGACTGTTTATGCATCCTGCACTTCATCACCTCATCCATTCAAAAGGTTTTTGAAAATTTAACCTGATTTTTCCCATAGTTTCAATAATTAGGGTTTATTCAAGATGACAATTGCTGACTAATTCACATAATATTGAGGTACTTAGTTTTTAGTACTGACTTAGCTCCTCAATTTAAATTGAATGTAGCTATTTTGATGTCCAGCTATTCACAGAGTATCAGTACAAAATGCCATTAATTTTTCAAGTATTATGATTTACTGATTGATAAATAAATAACTCAATGAGCTTTTGCATTTTTGATTACTGGCAATTGATGTTGTAGATTAAAATAAGTTTTATATCAGTAATTATCAGGATCTACCAGCAATTGATGCTGAGGATAATATACTTATATTTGCCAACAATTGAGGCTTAGGATTTTTGTGAGAATGGTTGCTGGCAATTGATGACAATTGTTTCAGATAGGCACGCATTTATTTGCCATTCATTGCCTAGGTAAAGATAAGCCCAATTCCCTCTTGATAAAGTTCTTTTCTCTTGCTTACCTTTAATCTTTGTTGGATTTTGATATGCACATATTAACCAGCTGCTTAGATGAAAATATGTCCTTATTTACTAGGGGGTTAGCCTTACTAGTGGATATGGGAGTTATCATTTTCAAATGATAACTATTGTTAAGAATCACCTAATGAATAATGGGTACTTTGCTGTAGGTAATCCATTGAAGGGATATGCTAGATTGCTTAATTCTCACCAGGGATAAATCTCTAACAATAGTGAGAAATAAAGTTGTCAATTTTATATTGATAATTTAATTATTTTATGTTAATTTAACGAGCTTTATTAATTGACAGGAAGGTTTTGGTAAGTTGTTAAAGTGCTGATGACGCTTCTAAAAACAACTCTCTAGCTTTATTAATGAATGTGGGGAAGCATTTATTGATAACCTGGAGAAGGTTGCAGTTCTAACAGGCGATAAAACTCAACTGGTTCATTGAAGGAAATCTGTGAGTGTGCGACCCAAGGAAGCCAAATCAAACGGCAACATCTGCTGTCTCCTCAAGTAGGCTGCCAACAGGGGCTGTTGCCAATTTCCCTATAAATAACCACGTTTAAATCTCAAATAAAGTAGATAGATTTAGCAATTGCCTTTGTAGTCTAGACTTTTAAACATAGTTGTATAGCTAGCTCTTATGATAAGAGTTAAAGGATAAATATCCTTTGTCTAAAGTATTTTGGCTATTGAGATTTCCGCCAGGCTCTGCGTGAAGAAGATAGGGAAGAGATTTGACAAGTTTAGAAAATAAAGAGGGAAGAGTTCCCAGAATTTTCAGAGATACTTTCAAGGATAGGAAGGGCATACACTGTTTAGCGTTGGACCAAATAATCAACACGGATTTAAAAAAACAAAACTTTATTAATAGTCTTCATACTATTACTACCCAGCATTATTTTAAATTTTAAATTTTAAATTTTAAATCTATTGTGGGGAAGGCCGACCATGGGATGGACACTTCTGAATATGACTCAGACAAGACAAAACTTAGTACCAGGGGAGGCACCCCAGAGAAGCGATGCTATCTCTTGTTGCCAGCGGGAACGCCACTTATGGAAAGGGGGAGGGAACGTGTGTAGGGGGCGTAGCTACTATTGAGCACGTGTGGAGGAAGGGGTCTGATTTGATGAACCAGACTGGGAACCAGGAGGAGACCAGCTGTCGGCGACATGGTGGGAGATATCCAAACATCCACGCTTGAAAGTGATCCACCAAATGAGACCGGAATCTGTGGACAGCTTCAGGGAGGGTGGAGATGGATCCGGCGATGGCATCCAAGACAATCATGTGGATAGTCCACATGGCGATTGCAACCACCAGAGCATGAAGGGAGGGTGGGAGGGGGAGGCCATTGATGAAGCAAACATATCTCTTGACAGACTGAAGGGATGTGTTTGATCCTGGCCTAGCAGACGTTGGACTTCGCGCCATATTACTTTAGAGGTGGGGCACTTCTCCAGGCGGTGAAACAGCGTTCAATACTGGCCACACACGACACAGGATGAGTGTAAAGCATTAGAGCTCAGCTGTACGATACACCCGCCTCAGGCAGCGCCACACATGGGAGCGGACTTGAGGCTGCAACAGAGGATGGTGTGCATATTTCCAGATAGTCTTTTGGGTCTCAGTGGAATAAGGGATGTTCATCATGTCCAGGTAGTCCACCCTGGATAGGACTTGGGGTCGAATGGGGATCACGCCATCATGGATGGGTAGCCCCTGTACCTCTTGTGTGAACTGAGGAGAGGGGCGGCCTCTTCGGGTTGTATGTCCACTAATACGAATTCTCCACTCTGTGCTTCGCATGGAGAGTAGGATTCGTTTGTAGTGGGTTTTGGTCCCGTGAGGACCTGTGGCTGATGTGTGTGATGCGAGGTATTTCATCAGGGAGTGGGGGTTTGATGGATTGTTGAGGCCCAAGGCTCGGGAGAAGTTGGAGCGGGCCACGCGGGACCAGTGTTGGGATGGGAGTGTAGGAGCAGTGATGGCCGCAATCCAGGTGCCCAGGATCTTGGCGGCATGGGCTTTGAAGTCAAGTAGGCCCATGCCACCATGATGATGAGGGCCAAACATGACCTCTAGCCATACTGGTGGAGGGCGGCCTGACCAAAGCCAACCTTGTAGCAAAGCATACAGGGATTTGAAGAAGCTTGGGGAGAAGGGGATGGCGTGGGCTCCGAACCAGACTTTGGATAGGAGCATAGAGTTGGCAAGAACAACCCTGCCAGTGAGGGTAGTAGGGTGGGCTCTGAGAGAGGCGATTCGCTTCGTCACGTTGTCCAGTATATGGCACTCCATTACTGCTGACGCGTATCCACCTGCCTCCAACCACACGCCCAGATGGCGTACCGGTCCTATGGTAGGTCGTGGCACAAAGGGGAGCACCAGTGGAGCGGTGTATTTTGAGTTAGTAAGGCGTGGACGTGGGCGAGCAGATGGCCGGGTTGGGAACTACTTGCTGGGCCCAGAAGTTCTGAAACTGACCAAGGAGGATGATTTCGGTTTTGGAGGCGTTCAGTGCCGCATTGCTTACCTGGGAATATTCCTGGATGAGGGCTTTCAAGCGCGCGTGCATCTTTGTTATTAGACACCCCCACCACGCAATCATCTGCAAATGCCATCATCTTGACTGGGGTTTGGCCTGGCACATGGACCCCAGTGAGTTGGGCATTCACATTTCGCAGTAGTGGGTCAAGGCTGAAGTTGTATAAGAGTGGGCTCAGGGGGTCCCCTTGTCGCAGGCCCCTTTGAGGACGGACTACTTCTGTTAGGAAACCTGGGCCGCGCACTGCCATTGTTGCAGATTCCGTGAGCAGCATCACCCAGTTAATGAAGCGAGGAGGTAGGCGGAATTGTTGGAGGCAGGCCCTAAGGTATTCCCAGTTTACTCTATCATAGGCCTTTTGTTGGTCCAAGAATACAATTGCCCCAGAGGCTGTGGACTGACACACATTAGCCACAGAGTGCACATTATCACAAATCGACCTTCTGGGGATGAAACTGAATTGTTCTGGAGAGATGGTGGCAGATACTACAGTCCCTAAACGGTTAGCCATGATTTTTGTTAAAATTTAGGTGTCTGTGTTTGTTAGAGAAATGGGGCACCAGATGGCTAAGTCTAGCCTATCCCCTTTCTTGAAGAGTGTGACTGTAAAGGCCGCATGTCCTCCTGGTAGGAGGCGCATTTCCAACAGGCTTTGGTTGAGTGAGGCTAGCAGCAATGGGGATATATATTTAAAATATTTTTTGTAGAACTCATATGGAATGCCATCTGGGCATGGGCATTTTCAGTTTGGCGCACCGCAAATGGTAGTCCATAATTCGTTCAGAGTAATTAAATTCATTATTTCTGGGTATCGGAAAATGGTGCAGATATGAGCTCTGTCAAGAAATTCCGCCATTTTGGCCAGCTGAATTGGTTCAGCTTGGTATAACTCGGAGTAATATCTTTGCGTTTTGATTGCCACTTCAGCCAGTGTGTCCACAATAGAATTATCCGATCTTCACACCTGTGTGCAGGCCACGCTCTGGCGTGGTGCAAGAATTTTTTGAAGAAGTATGCGGTGCACTTGTCGCCTTTAGTGATGCGTGTGGCCCTGTATTGGACACAAACCCGATGTTTGTGTTGCCTTTCAAGTGCATTGAGGTGGGCTGCTGCCTCCGCCCACTTCTGGCCCCATGCAGGGCTATATCCTGAGGCTGGAATATTGGACTCCAAGTGGGCCAATTCTGCCAGCACATGCGATATAACTGCTGATGTGGCTCATGAGCGTCTGGATGAGAGATGGCGATAGTGGTGGATGGTGTCTTCTTTGAAAGTTGCCCATGTGGAAATGGGGTCCACGCAAAATGGTGCAACAAACAATTTTGCCAAAGTTGCCTCTTCCACCCACATGGAAAATCCTGGCGACGCAAGCTCTGGGGGGCGGATTTTGCACCAATGTGGGGCCTTTGCAACTGTGATGGGTAAGTGGTATGTTATTGAGACCAGTCAGTGGTCGGAGAATTCCATTTTCATTGTTTTGAAGTGGGAGATGTGGGGTTGGAATTTTGCCGGTGCTAGAATAAGGTCAATGTGGGTCATGGACCTTAATTGGCCGTTGTGGATGTGGGGACGCGTCATGTTTTCAAGCAGTGGGGCATGTCGCGGCAGCGCATCCATTAACCCAAGGGTGGCTTTTAGGTCGCGTAGTTCTACGTGACCCTGTGGGGCGTGGGGTGAGGGCGGCCACCGGTCTGTTGGTGAGGTTAGCCAACAGTTCATGTCACCAATTAGGAAAGAATCAGGGGGTAGCGGGAGGGATTTGACTGACGAGAAAAATTCCTGATGCTCTTGTGCACCATTTGGGGCATAAATGTTGACGATTGTGTGTGCAACATCGGCCCATGAGAAGGTGACAACGAGCACTCAGTCATTTAGGAATGTTTCTGAAGATGTAAATTTGAAAAAATTGTTTTTCCAAATTAGCACCCCACAGTGCTTCAACCAAAAGGATAGGGATGGTAGGAGCATTGTTTTCCAAGCTTCCTTGGAACCTTGTGGACAGTGGGTTTCCTGGATGGCCAGGATATCCACGGGTAAATTATTTTGTAAAAACTCAGTTTCCTAGCCCAGGATGGGGAGGCCTTGAGTCTGGCGATATTCAGCGTCCCTAGAGTGAAGGTTTCCCCCATTGCACCTTAGGTGCGAGGGTGGGCCCCCTGGCCCACCAGCCTCTTCCAGGTCCCCACGGGCTTTCATAGCAGTGTGGGTATTAGCAGCAACGCTATTGGGGTTTTTGTTAATTTTTGCGGAAAGAGTCACGTTGGCTTTGGCCTTCACTTTTTGTTTTCCCGACATCGGATGAATTTTTTTGCGGTGCGGATAAGTTTGGTGCACCATCGAGTGGGGCAAAAAATTTTTTTTTGGTTGGGATAGGTCCCAAGTCAGTTTCGACCGGGGCTTGGGTGCAGCGATTGGGTGAGATTGAATCTCCCATCAGATCCTCGGATTGAGTGGCCCGTTTGGCATGGGCCTCCCAATCTGATTGGGTGATGGATTCCCGAGTTGCTTCTGCCGCGAAGGTCTCCATGTCCTCCTGGCGTTGTGAGTGTGGGATGGTGGTGGTGACCTTGGCCACTTCCTTGGCCGCGGTCCTATGGGCCTGCTTGGCCTTCTTCCACTCCTGCGGGGAGATAGGCTTTACCAATAGGTAGCAGCCTTGTGCTCCCCACGGGAAAGCCTCTTTGGTGCTTGCAGTTGGTTGTAGTGCACCTCTCCGCTGGCCATGGCCGCTGAGGGGTGCTCTTGGAATGTAACGCCCTCTTTGATGGGGCACGTGTGTGCCTTATGGCTGAATGCATCACAGTGGGTGCAAATGGGGGGCGCACTGTCCACGGTTACCCGGAATGGGTGGGTGGTGTGCCCTGTGATGTCAATAAAGGTGGAGTGCAGGATCTGGGTTAGGTCCTTTGCGATCTCCTCAGTTGGGGTCAGAACTGCGATGGCTTTGCTGGTGCACAGGTGTGGCATCAGCGTGAAATGTTGCATTTCAAAAGATTGTATTTCGCCATATATGGTGAGACCATATTTCAGGTGTTGCTCCAAAATGTCACGTTTTACCGTAGTAGGCAAAAAGTCAAACATGAGGAAAATTTGGTTTGATTTTGTCCATCTGGTGCGTTTAGTTTTGGTGACCCATTGCCCTTCAGGGAGGTCGACCACTATGCGCACCGCTGCAGCCTTGTCTGCTGCTATTTTGCTTTTGAAACCTAGGTCCAGCCAACCACATGACATGGAGTGAGGTGCAACGTACACCGCGGTTGGGAAATTTTGTGTACATCTTCACAAAATTTTTCCCACAGGGCCATTTTTTGGATGTCCAGATACACACAGACTCCGAATTTCACCGACAAAAGTGGCTGGGAATGTGGCGTGTTGATGTACTGGTTGCATCATGCTTGCCACGCGAGTATCTCCGGGGAAATTGTGACCGCCAGTTTTTTTAGATTTTTTTCTATTCCGCCAGATTCTCCGGGGCATTTTTGAACGTTAGAGGCCGTGGGCCTTCCGCCTGCTCCTCTTGCCTTGCTTGCCCAACTGCTCCCAGACATGGGCGCAGACTAATCCCCTCTATGAGATTATCAAACTAGATTTAGTCTTGAATCGAATGGGTTGCAAAAGTGTTTGCAACGAGAAAGAAAAGTATTACTACCCAGCATTATTCAATTAAAATAAACAAATCAATCAACACATTTATTAAGAACTTGTGCAATAAAACGGGAGCAAAAATGCATCCCAGTTGAAAGATACCATAGTTGCTAATTAATAAGGGTATTTTTGATAGTTAAAGCGCTGCCTGACCGCCACATATCTCTGACCCCCCTAAGGCGGGGATGAGGGCTCTTATTAACATAGATAATAATAACAAAAGCGTAGGGTTTGAGGGCAATGACCCTCATAAATGGCATTCTGATGAATTAGATGCTGACAAGTTGACTAAACCTTGGAGAAGAGATGGCAAGGGTCAACATAAATGGTGACAGGGCCAATCAAAGGCTGCTACCCAAAGTCCAATGAACTAAATAATGACAATGCCCACAGCAAATGGCAGCCTAGCGAATCAGGGGCTGTCTTGCCAAATTATGCCAAAAGTGGAAGCATCAAGAGCCATAGCATTGGGCAGCTCAGCAAATCAGGAGCTTCCAAGCCAAATTATACCAAAAAAAACGTCAAGAACCACAGCATCGGGCAGCTCAGTAAATAAGGAGCTGCCAAGCTGAATTCACCGCTAGATGAGAATATTGAGAGCCATGGTGAAGGGCAGCCCAGAAAATCAGGGGCTGCCAAGCCAAATTATACCAAAAAAGGAAATGTTTGTGATAAGGTTGACATGAGAATGCCGAGCTCTGTTTAGTCCCCAAAGAACGAAATTATATGTAGAAAAGTTTTCATAATGCCTATGGTACCCAAAAAATGGTCTAGAATGGGCCTAGATGGGAATATTATAGGCTGAGATTCTCGAAATAGGCCCACAGATAGCCCACTATCTGCAGATTCCTCATGAAAAAATTCCCTCATATCCCCCACTTCTTAATATAAATACAACTAGGCGAAGGTGTTTAGGACAGCTTTGTCTTCTCATATATACAATAAAAAACACCTAAAAATCAGAAATAAAATTTTGAATTTTTAAAATCATCTATTCAGATTTTGGAGGAAAACCAAGGATTTTGAGTGAAAAATGGACCATTCCTCAGACTTTGACAGAGCAGTCGCCTCTCTGTATGCTCTCTCTGGTGGACAGGATGTTTTCCTCAGTGTGAGCATCATCCTCAACATATTCCAAGGATACCTCAATCGCTCATTAAGCCAAAAAATGAAGGACCTAACCACAGCAGAACTCTCATGTTTGTGGGCCCTCACCTGGGCCCTCTTGCCCAACTGTTTTGTAGCAATGTGGAAGGACCCCATTTGTCACATTAGACAAAGTTCTTTTAATCTCATCTCCCTTTTATGGGATGAGATGGGGAAACCATATGAGAGAGCCCTACCAGCTTGGTATGAGCACACAACCACTCTCCTGATGGTTATCTTTTCCATCCTGTTCCTGCTGAGGGAAGCCGCTTGCCTCCTCCCATCCTGAGGGAATTCCATTGCTTATGTCCAACATGTTGACGCCACGTCCGATTTTAAACAAGCACTGACCCCAGAGGAGTTGAGTGTAATGCATGGAACCTTCTCTCGTGTTAGATTGCAGGACTGCCTCACAGTGGCCACTGGGGTACAACGGCTGCATCCTTCCAGATCGCTCAGGTGATAGCAGACCTGCTGAAGAACCTGTCCATCTGGCTCACCAACCTCTTGGAAACAAAGCTGGCCCTTCCAGCCTCTCTGAAGGACTGCCTCCACTTGGTTGAAAGAGCTGCCACCTAAAACGACTCTCAGGATGCTGCCTGGTCAGCGCTCTTGGCCCTCACCCAAGGGAGAATGGCCATTAAGGAGTACGCTCAGATGTTACAGCCCCTAGCCAAAGCTGCAAAAGTGTCTCCTTCTCATCTCGCATGGATGTTTAGACAGAACCTTCGCCTGGACATCCTCACAGCTATGGCCACTACCCGCCTGGGGGCAACCTTGGAAAAAGAGGTCACTGTTGCCTCTCAGGTAGAGAACCAGCTAACCTTGGCCCAAGCCAGGACCCTTGTGCCTGGGAACCATGGTAGATTCCGCAGATGATGCGCGGAGTCAGAGCCCATCTCCAATCATGTGGGGCAACAAGAGCAGGGGGGCTCCGGTGAAACTGCCCCACGCTCTGAAGCTCCTGCACCCAAAACTCCCAGCGGCTCAGATGGCCCCACCTACAATCTTTTCCTGACCCCACTCACATTTATTCACTCAATAAAGGAAATGGTTCCTCATACCCGTTTATTCCGTTTACTTTGAATTGAAAGAAGAAAGGGAAATGTGCCAAGTTAGAAAAACTGTGGGCGCTAGTGGACACTGGAGATGAAGAAAACTACCTGGACCAGGAGTTAGGCAAGAAATTGAAAGTACAAATGCAAAAGAAAGGGTACCATGACTCTTGCGGACACCTCCAAGTCATTGGAATGCTGGGGGATTGAGCCCAGGATCAAGCTTCAACAGGGACTCAACCACTTCTGGGAAGACTTTTGCGCTATCCAGAACCTGTCCCACCCCATCATTCTGGGCATGGGATGGTGGCACAAGTACTCCTCACATTTTGGTATAAAGGAGGTCCAGGTGATGCTTCACCCCAAGGATCAAGAGCCTATAACGTTAAAATTCTTTACCTTGGGCAGGAGCAGGCCTGGCGTGAACTCTGTGCACCTAGGAACGGAGAGGGAAAAGATACCAGAGGAATTAAGAGACTACGAACACCTGTTCCAGAGGAGCGTCACCACCACCTGCGCTCCACAGGGCCCCTTCACATTCTCGTTCAAGTTCAAAGGAGATGCTGAGCTCCCAAAGGAAAGCCCAGTGTATTCCCTGAACCTCAGATCAAGGGAAGCCCTAGACCATAATGTGAAGGATATGTTGGAGCGAGGGATGATTGAGCCTTTATAATCTCCAGTGGTGTCTCCCATCCTCCTGGTCCCCAAGGCCAATGGCGAGCTCCGCCCCTATGTTGACTACTGCCGTTTGAACGTCATAACTGAAATGGACCCCTATCCCATTCCGATAATGGCGAGCATCTCCCAGATGATCGCTGGAAGTCAGGTGTTCTCAAAGTTGGACCTGGTCGACGCCTTCCACCAAGTGTCAGTTGTACCCGAGCACCAAAAGTACATGGATTTCAAGTGCCGCCTAGGGGTACATGAGTACAAAGTCATGCCGTTCAGACTTAAGAATGCCCCAGCCGTTTTCCAAAGGACCATTGACCATGCCCTGGGCGACTTGATAGGGAAATGCTGTGTTGCATACATGGATGACATCCCTTTGTTCTCCAAGTCTCACGAGATGCACACAGAGGACGTCAAGAAGGTCCTCATGGCACTGGACAAGGATAACCTGTGACTGAAGCCCTCTGAATGAAAGTTCTACAAGGGCATCTTTCTAGGAAAAGTTGTTTCAAGAAGGGAACAGCCATCTGCCCAGACAAGCTGACAGCAGTGAAGGAGTGGGCAGCGCCCCTCTAAGACAGTTGTGAATCTTAGGGGTGGTGAATTTGAGAGGATATTCACCAAGGAACTCTCAGAAACAGCCGCCCTGCTTACCCGGTTGACCAGGCAAGTCCCTTTTCAATGGGGAGAGGAGGAAGAGATGGCGTTCCAGGCCATCAATCACAGCGCCAGTCCTAGCACCCAGACGCTGATCATCCATTCATTGTGGAGACAGATGTGTCGAATTTCGCATTGGGTGGTCCTCTTGCAGACAGGGGAGGATGGTTTGGAGCACCTGGTTGTACTTCAGCAGGAAAATTCTACCGGCGGAAACAAACTACCCCATCTATGTCAAGGAACTCCTGGCGATTGTCACAGCATTAGGTGAGTGGGTAACATCTGTTGTACTCATGCCACCCGGACTGACCACAGGGCCTGAGTTCCATAAGAGCCCCCATAGGATGAACCAAAGACAAGACCTCTGGCACCTAGAGCTATCTCAATATGACTTAAAATACAATACAAGCCCGGGGAGAGCAACTTACTCCTCAGACCTACTTATCTAGGACCCAAAAATGGCCTTCACAAAGGAGGAGCTGGACAAGTTTAACATGGCCACAATGCTCCCTCCCCAGGTGTTTGCATTGATACAGGAAAAACGTGCCGACTTAACAAAGAGAACCAGAAAGCCCAACAATGCACCAAATTTGGGGACAAGGTTAGAGAGAGATAGAGGGAGGGGACCCCAGCAAAGGCTACAAGAATTACAGGAAGGAGGGGACCTCATCCTGCACCACAACTGCTTATGGGTCTTGACGCTCAAGCTTCAAACTGAAGTAATGGAGTTATGACCCCCTGGGGACACCATGGTATGGGGAAAATAATTGAGCTGATATGCCAGAACTACCCCTGGCCGGGCCTAGCAAGAACTGTAAGAGGGTATACTGCAGCTGCCTTACATGTGCATGATCAAAGCCATCTCAAAGCAAATAAGTTAAAACCACTGCAGATCACACAAATGCCATGGACCTCCCTTACATGGATTTCATCACCAGCTCCCAAAATCAAAGGGCTATGATGCAGTAATAGTGGTAGTGGACCGACTAACAAAAATATGCTGAGCTCTTACCATGCACCACTAAGGTCACAGCGAAGGACATGACTGAAATCTTCGTGAGGAGGTCTTTGCCTGACATGGACTCCCAGATGAGATCATCTCGGACAGGGGGCCCGCAGTTCATCTCCGAGTTCTGTGATCACCTCCTGGAAAATCTTAAGATTAAACAATGCCGTTCCTCGCTTACCACCCCCAATTGGATGGCCAGACAGAGGGGTCAATCAGACCCTTGAACAGTACCTACAATGGGTTTGCATACAACAATCTGGACAAATTACAGGTATCACCAATGGATGATGGAGGGACACGCTGGGGGAACAAACCCCATGGCAGATGATTTAGTGACTGGAATGAGGGGATACGCATCACTCTGAGGCTCCGCCCCTCAAAGATGGAGATTAGATAAATGAGGAAGTTTGGACCTGTCAACCCAGGACCATACAAGGTCCTTCAACAGGTCAATGAGGTGGCATACAAACTAGAATTCCCAGAAGGATTAAATTCACACCCAGTTTTGCACGTTTTGCAGCTCAAGAAATATGAAGGCCCCATACCAGAGAAGCTGGAGTTGGTTCAGTCAGACAACCCAGGAGGTGGAGTATGAGGTGGAGGAGATTCTGGATACCAAAATTGCTCGCAAAAGCATGAGGGCGCAAGGGCTCTCCTCTGTGGGGGTGATGTGATGGTCAAGGTGCTGCCTGACCGCCACATAGACCCCCTTGGTGGGGATCAGGGCTCTTAGTAACATAGATAATAACAAAAGTGTAGGGTTCGAGGGCAATGACCCTTGTAAATGGCATTCTGATGAATCAGATGCTTGACAAATCGACTAAACCTTGGAGCAGAGTGGCAAGGTGGTCAACATAAATGGTGACCAGGCCAATCAAAGGCTGCCAACCAGAAGTCCAATGAACTAAATAATGACAACAATAATGGCAAATGGCAGCCCAGCGAATCAGGGGCTGCCAAGCCAAATTATTCCAAAAGTGGAAGCGTCAAGAACGCATTGGGCAGCTCAGCAGTGAGAACCATGGAATTGGGCAGCTCTCAGGAGCTGCCAAGTGCACAGCAAAGGGAAGCCCAGTGAATCAAGGGCAGCCAAGCTGAATTATCAATTTCTCATCTGAAGCTAATGAAATTATATAAAGGAGGTACCCAATGAACAGTCTAGAATGGGCCTAGATGGGAATATACAACATTCTCAAAATACTCAGATGTTTGACTCCATGGGAACAATTCCCCCATATCCCCCGCCTCCTAATAAGTACAACCAGGCTGGTTTAGGACAACTTTGTCTTCTTGCAAAAAATCAGAAATAAAATTTTAAATTTTAAAATCATTTATTCAGATTTTGTGGCATTTTGATTGAAAAATGGATGACTTTGACAGAGCAGTCCTTACTCTCTGTTGCTCTCTCACAGAAGTTCTCCTCAGTGTGAGAGCTCATCAAGCTAAGATCTAACTAAATTTCTACAACGTTTAAAATCAGCTCTTAGTATAAAATCAAGTATATACTTGGCAGTTAAATGTAGGCATTTAGGGTTCCTAAGGTATAAATGCAGGGTGTTTGTATCTAGGAAAAGTTCAAAGCTACCATTCTAATACCTAGATTATCAAGAAATCTTCACGCTGACTTACCTGACTGGCTACAGACAATAAGGTACTTAGGTCGATGGGAAGTTAGTGTTGCAAACTTATAGTAAAAGGTAGCTGATGTAGGCAAAAGATCAATGGTCAACGGTCTTTATACTATTACCCTGGCACACTAGTAGAGTACTAAATATGCAGATAGAAAAATTTGAAACATTTGTGCTAACTACAGGGGCTCTTTAGTGTAATTCTTGGCTAATCAGAGGTAAGATGGTGGGTTCATTAGGGGTGACTTATTGCTATTATTTCGTTCATCTAGAAATGCACTCATTTACCCACAGCAATGTCATCAGCTTCTATGGAAACAGATTTCGCCATCCTTTTTGTTTTTATTTATTCAAGGATGGCCGACCAGGGGACTGACACAATCCAATATGTAGGGGAAAGGAAAGTAAAAGAGGGAGAGCACACTAAACAATAGAACCTGAAAGATAAGACATGGTACGCTTGGATGTGGCTAGGAGCCACGGGTGGTGGATGAATATTCCCTTAAGTGACATGACAGCTCAAGGGCTAGTAGGGTGTACCGCCTATAGAGATTGTGAGGTTTTCAGTGTCACAACGAAAAAACCAGATTGGTAGCCAGCTACCCACCTTTTTCTTTCATTTGTGTTGTAGTGATCCAAATAGCCAGGCTTGGAAGTGGTCAGCCAAATGGCTGTGGAACCTGACGATAGCTTGGTAGATGTTGTGGAAAATCCTGTTGAAAGCATCAAGGGTAATTGTGTGAATGGACCATATTGCAATACTCACAATTAAAGCCTTTAGATTCTGGGGGATAGGTGAGATCATGTTGAGTGCCAGGATATCGCGGGATAGTCGGAATTCAGCTGATAGTGATTGCTGAAATAAGTACATCACATTGGCCCAGATATGCTTGGACGGCGGGCACTCTTCCAGGTGGTGGGCTAGCATGTTGGGTCTGCCGCAGATGGCGCATGATTAGAACATTGAGAAGGTGCGGTCAGCTGTCCTAAACGTACGGCGCATGTAGCGCCACACTGTGGAGCTCACTTGTGGGGATAAGAGGGGACAAGTGATGAGGTCCCACTTCTTCCTTTGGGTGCGCAAGTCATATGGGACGTCTTGGTAATCTAGATAGTCAATCCAGGATAAAGGAAAGGGTGGTAGTGGGGCAGGTGCTTTGGTCACAGAATGTCCTCTGTGGAGTCACATATAACCTATTGGAGGGTTAGTATCTTTGGTTTGCTGTGCATAGGAGAAACTCCAATCCCCTTGTCTTAGGGTGTACAGTACGCGTTTGAAGTAGCGGGTGGTGTTGTGCGGACCTGTGGCTGTTGAATGTGTTGTTAGGTACTTCATAAGTGTTGCAGGGTTGGAGAGGCACCTCAGATGTAGTGCCCTTGCGAAGTTAGTTTGGGCTGCCTTAGCCCAGTGGGAGATGGTGGGTTGGGTGACGTTGTCAGAGCTATCCATGAGCCAAGGATTTGCGTTGCTCATTCCATGAAGTTAAGCAGCCCCATCCCGCCTTCCTTCCATGGGCCGTACATGGTCTCCAGCCTGACTGATGCGTGGTATCCAGACCATAGCCAGTTCTGCAGGAGCTTGTAGACTGCATTGGTAAAGTTGGCGGAGAAAGGAACTGCGTGAGCAGCAAGCCTTAACTTTGAAAAGATCAGCGAGTTGGATATCACAATTCTTCCGGCTAAACTAGCTTTACTCCTCCACATACTTTTCATTCTTTTTGTGATGTTGTCCAATATTTTGGTTTTAATGGTGTCAAGTGCATATCCACCAGCCTCGAGCCATATTCCCAAATGACGAACTGGGTTGGTGGAGGGGTGAGGTGCAAAGGGTAAACACAGTGGTTTTATTGGCTTAGATCTTTGTCTTGTGGTAGGATGTGCGGTTGGTTGGTTTGTTCAGTGGTGGGAGGGTGAGGTCCAATTTAAACTGAATTTACCCATTACATTTACCTCTGTTTTCTATTTGTTCAGCATGGCGTTACTCGCTGACTCATACTGGTGAATAATGCGCTCAATTTCTCTGGC
Source organism: Massospora cicadina (assembly GCA_022478985.1). Taxonomy (NCBI): domain Eukaryota; kingdom Fungi; phylum Entomophthoromycota; class Entomophthoromycetes; order Entomophthorales; family Entomophthoraceae; genus Massospora; species Massospora cicadina. Next base: position 165,784 of record JAKSZP010006714.1, read on the forward strand.
ATCCCTATTGCATGAGACTCCAACTACGCAGTCATCAGAAAAGGCGAGCATTTTGGTTGGTAGTTGTCCCTCCAACCTGATTCGAGAGAGCTTTGAGTTTACTATGCGGAGGAGAGGGTCAAGGCTTAAATTGTATAGTAGGGGGCTAAGCGGGTCACCTTGTTTGAGGCCCCTTTGTGGGGTGATGGTGTCAGTTAGGAAACCTGGGACTCTGATTGCAGACCTGGTTGAGCGCGTTAGGAGAAGCGCCCAGTTTATAAAACGGGGTGGTAGGTTAAAGCCTTTAGAAATTGTTCCAAGTAGTCCCAGTGCACACGGTCATATGCCTTCTTTTGGTCCAAGAAAGCAAGGGCGCCTGTGAGGTTAGATTGGCAGATGTTGGCTATGGTGTGAATGTTATCCCAAATTGAGCGATTGGGGATAAAGCCAAACTGATGGGGAGAGGGCCGTCTGTGCAATGCAACCCAGACGCTTAGCTAAATTTTATGTTAGTATTTTAGATTCAGTATTGGTGAGATAGATTGGAAGCCAGTTGTTTAGGTCTGCATGGTCTCCTTTTTTGAAAAGTGTGACCACATATGCATCTTGGCCGCCAGGTAGAAGGGCTGTGTCCTCCAGGCACTTGTTCATAGTTGCTAGTAGTACTGGTGTAATATAATCAAAGTACTTTTTGTAAAATTCATATGGAAGGCCATCAGGCCCAGGGCACTTGTGGCGGGGAGTTGATTTTATTACCTCCCATAGTTCATCTCTAGTGATGGGTTTGACAAGGTCTGGTTGATCAGCTATATTGTCAATATTAGCAGATGATAAAAATTTTCCAATTTCGCTAGGTGCCGCGAAATTCGCCATGTATAGGTTGGTGTAAAATTGGTGTAATTTGGCCAATATTTTGGGTAGTGTGGACGCCAGTGTGTTGTCTGCTCGACGGACCTGTGTGCAAGTTGCCAAAATCAAAATTGGTTTAAAACAGCAGAAGAATTGGGCCGTGTGAGTTTTGCCAGATAGAATGTATTTTGACTTGTAATATAATTTAATGTAGTGTTGGTGTTTTTTAAAGAGGGAGTTGACCTGTGCAGACAGTTGGAACCACTGGCGTCCCCATTGAGGACTGTATCCCTCGCGAGGTGTGTTGTTTCTAAGTGCTGGAGCGTTCTGATAGCCTTGTTGATTGTCGTGTACATCATGGCCAGCTTTCTGGAGTTCAAGTGACAGGCTTTCTTGGTTACTCTAGCCTTGAAAATTTACCACTCAGCGATAGGGTTCTCGTTGGGTGGTCATTTTTTTGTCTGTGTTGTTAGCACCATCTTGATCCAAAGTTTAAGCTCTGGAAGATGGATGGATCTTGGGTGAACTTTGTGCCAGGTCGGTGGCTTTTGGTATTTTGCCATGCATGATAATGTTATGGAAACCATTCAGTGGTCAGAGAAAGGGATAATTGTTGTTGTAAAATTTGATACACAGTGATGAAAGTCTACAGGGGCGAGCATCAGGTCAATCCGGGTCATTGAGACCAGCTGGTTATTGTTGTAGTGGGGCCTCATCATGTTGGCCAACGTGGTGGCCTGTTTGGGGATAATGTTGTACAAGCCCAGCATTTCCTTTAGTATGCATAGTTCCGTGTGGCTGTGGGGTATAGCCTTTGATTTAGGCTATTGGTCAGTTATGGTGTTAAGCCAGCAATTGAAATCTCCCACGAAAAACGTTGCCTCAGCAAAAGGGATTGAGAGAATATAGGATAAAAATTTTTGGTGGTTGTTTGGATCATTTGGGGCATACACACACGCCACAGCGATAGTTTCTCTGTTCCACTCAAAATCTGTTAGAAGCAGCTGTACCAACAGGTGGGAGAATGTGCTTCAGATATTTACTGGAGGATTAAAGTTAGATCGAATTACCACCCACAGTGTTACGTCCAAAATGATTTAGACAGAAGAAGCATGGTTGACCATGACTCCTCCTCCCCTGATGGACAGTGGGGTTCTTGAACGGCCAAGATGTCCACGAGGATATCACGCAGGAAAGCCATTTTTTTGGCCCAGGACATGGGGCCTTGTCTCCTGCGATGTTGAGCGTCCCTATGGTGATTGTGGTAATCCACACATCAGGAACGTTGGGGCGACCCACTGGGGTCACCACATTCCCTAACAGTGCGGGTCATACTATGAGTTTGGGGCCGATCAGCCAGATTGGTTCCAGCATGCTGATTAACGGTCATAGTATTGGGTTTTTTTGGTTTCTTCAGGCTCAGATTACTCCATGGAGTTTGGCTATGGCGTGGGTTGTATTGTGTCCCATCAGCATGAAATTTTCTGCTGCTTACCTGTGGGCTAAATATGCAGAAACTAGGTGTCAGGGTAATTGGGTTTTGTGCAGGAGTGTTGTTGCATTGTGGTTGTCTGGTATGATCTTCCATATCATACTCATGAACCACATTGTCACTAACCACATGTGATTGGCTAGGAAGATCCACAGTGGTGCATGGTGGTTCTGCTTCAGTGTGGTTGGAGGCGTTTGATTTGTTGTATTTGAAGAAATTCATTGCTTTGATTTTTTGGGTTTTATGCTGGGGGTCTGAATGGTTATTTTGCTGCGCTGCTATGGCATCAAACTGAATCTGGTCTGAGGAAATCGTGGTGCAAGCTTGGGTCTCGGCGGAATTCATGGCCTGCTTGCAGGCAGCCTGTGCATGGCAACGATCCTTGCGTGAAACAGGTTTGACCAAAGTGATTTTGGCTCTTTCACCCCAATGGAAGGCGTAAGTGGCGTCCTTCATTTTGCCAAAGGTTGGGCTCATTTCATCCAAATTGTCCTCACAAAATTCTGGTTCTTCAATCCCGCACTTGATGGGGCATGTGTGGTCTTTGTGGCCTAGAGCTGAGCAGAAGCCGCAGATAGGTGGGGTGTGTTCTGGTGTGATGTGGAAGGGGCGAGATATGATGCCATTGGGGAGGTTGGTGGTCACCATGCATGGAATGAGGGTGTTATCCTCTACCGCTTCCTGGTCAGGTTCAATAATGGCTATTGCCTTCCCTGTACACAGGTGATGCAGGAGGGGGAATTTTTTGAATTCAAATTTTTTGATTTTGCCATAACTTTGAGGCCCGCATGGAGATCATCCTTGAGGATTTTATGGTGCATGGTACTTGGGAGTTGGTCATATATAATTAATAGGTCATTTTCCTCATTCCATCATGTGCATGCCGTGTGGATAATGCGATCTTCATTGTTAATTTTAATGGAAAATTTGGCTTTTGCTGCATCTGCCACTTCCTCCACAGTCATGAACCAACATCCACCCATCCTCTATGCAAATTTTTTAAAATTTACTGAAATGGTGTTCAAGAAAGGTGGAGAAGGCCTCCCCCATTTTTCCCATGACTCAAGGGAAGTATCGCAAACCATAATTCTAAGGCTGTGCTCAAGGGAGGACAAGGGTTGGGAGTGTTCAATCTTTGTGAAAGCGCCCATTTTTTGCAGAAATTGCAAAAATCTGGGTGCGGCGCTATGCTCACCCTTTTTTGTGGGAGGTTGTCCCAAAGTACTGCTGGGGCATATTTCCCCAACGGGTTGGGTGGGCTTAGGGCCTTTTGTGCTGGCCACTTTCGCCCAAGTGGTGTTGGTGTGGACGAATCTGCTCATTTTTCTGGTTGATTGTCAAATTTGGATAATTTGCATAGAATTGTGTTACTAAAAGTGATAATAACAGAAAAGAAAAGCTTGCCATCCTTTTTGTTTATATTGCAATTTATAATGAGGGATGGTATAATGACCTCATTGCCATGACGTCAAAATTGGTCTGGCCTGCCAAGGATTTAACAGCCATTATAGAAGAATAAAATCTAGTTAAGTGGAGGTTTAGTTGGAAATCTAACCAGATTAATTCTTCCATATGTTGTAATCAGGTTTGACTAACCATCTGGACACCATATTTTATATCTTTAATTTTATAATTCAAACTAATAATTAGATAAAAGATTTAAGAGATGTAGTTGTTATTAGCCATTAAGCCTCTGCATTTATAAGAAGTGGCCTAAATTATTGATCTACTATTCAATAGCTCCTCTAAAATACTGATAGCTCAACCATCATTAACTATATCTTTCAGCTTATGACGCCATGGCCTCTATTCTTTTATCAATCCCTATTTCAAATTGGCGTAATTACACCTTGTTGTTCTCATTCTGCGTAAAACTTTAGTGACAAGGTCATTATTATCTATCAGGGCCATCCGTCCAAAATTTGACCAAGTTGGCAAATTATATTTTTTCAAGGAAAATGCTCTGAGCTCTAGTTTTTGTTTACTTGGCCCAATTCTGATTTCACCATTTTAGTCTACCAACTTTAAAATGCTGCTTGGTAACTAGTGAAGCACCAATGAGAGCGCTGATAGAACGAGAATATCTGAAGAGGATTGTTAAGGTCAAGGGAATCTTTTTCCTAGTTTAGTTGTATCAGTCTAACAGTTCAATTTTTTGAGAAAGCTCACGAACCTCTGGCAGTATTTGATACTGCAGGGTGCTAATTTGTTTTCTTAAATAAAAAACCTACTGCTGACATTATCTTTCTTTTTGTGAAAATTTTGATCAAAATTTACTGTCTTCATACAGTACATTGAGTTAATGGTATATTTAACTGTGCAGTTGAATTATGATTCCTATTGTCAGACTTAACATTTGGTGCTCACTACAGGGGACAAATCGTGTTGTTCTGTTGATCATTGACCACCAGTATGGATTCTGGTTACTTAGTTTGAGCTTATCTTCTTGAAGCTGCAGCATAAATTATAGCCATAGAAGTAGATGGCCCTGAGGCTTAAAAACCCTTCTGAAAAAA